>JANHGN010021287.1:4721-17391 GCA_024605025.1 Megaceryle maxima | reverse complement strand
TGGTGCGCGGGGTATCCCCGGGGCCCCCCTCTTATACCCCCCCCCCCCCATTCCGCGTCCCGGCAGCGAGGGACTATCCCGCACGGCTGCCCGCAACCGCGGACCCCCCCTTCCCTGTCTCCGCGCCTCACATTGAAGCGGGGCCGCTCGCGCGCGGTTTACGCGCACTTTGCGCGGTCGGGAGCGGGCGGCCCCGCGGCGGCGGGGTTGGCGGGGGGGGGAGAGGGGAGCGGGGCCGGGGCTATGCGAGGTCAGAGCGGGCTGCGCGGCCCCGGGTTGCCTGCCGCGCTCCCTGGGGTTGTTTGGGGAGCCGGGAGGCGCTGGAGCAGGGACAGAGAGTTCTCCGGCTTCGGAGAGCGGGGGGATGATTAAAGTCTCTTCTGCAAAACACTGCGGTGTGTTCGGTCTCGGAGGGATAAAAATACAGAGAGGAAAAACAAGAAAGCGAAGCCAAAATGGAGTGAGAGTTAATGGTTGGCATGCAGCCTTCGACTTCGTGTGATTTTAATTTTTTTTTTTTCCTTTTTCTTCCTTCCCAATTGCTTTTCCCTACAGTAATTGTTTTAAGAGCACAAGTTGGAAAGGTTTTAGCACTCCGTTGAGCAGTAGGGAATTGGGGCACATGAGGAAACTCGGATTTAGCGTAATTGTACCAGCAGCTGCGGCTGCCTTGCCTCGAGCCAGTCGTACTTTCGCAGGGGTTCTGATATGCCAGGTCTGGCTCGGGAGGCGTGGAGCAATCAAGTGTAAAAACAAGGTTTGTGTGGGTGGTTTTAAATAGACACCTCGGGAGAACCGCTGCTTTCAACCCTTGAGTCGAGGCTTCCTGTACAAAGTCTGTAGTTTTATTCTGAATGCTGGGATGTGCTTGGGAGGCCAAGGCCTGTCTTTCTTTGGGTTTGTTTGTTGTCAGGTTGTGTGTGTGTGTGCGGGGGTGTGGTTTTTCCCTTTTACTTTCCAGGGCTCAGTGTCTCGAGGTGTTTTATTCCTCCTCTTGCCTTAAGAGTGGAGTCGAGGAGCCTGGGTCGTGGGGTTTTGTGAGGGTGACTTTGTGCTAAGGACATCTGGAGGAATAAAATTGACTGACACTTCTGATTTGAGCTTCGCTGAGCTGTTTTGGACCCAACTTGACAATTTTGGTGGGGGTGAATGGGTCAGAGCTGTAAATCTTGCTCCATGTTGTCGACACCCACACAAGTTCACTCAGCCTTTCAAAGGGGCTATCCCGGCTCCTGTGAAAATTCATTAAGGGATAAAAGATTTGACACCGCGGGTCCCCTCCCACCACCGGCATGAAATTTGAGAGCCAAAATGTGTCTGCGTGTGTGTCCCAGCGCTTTATTCTGACAGGTGATCCGTTTTGCAGCCCGGCTGGAGGGCTGCTGCTTTGACCAGGCATCCCGGAGGTGTCAGTGCGTGTCTTCCCACTGGTTCCTATAGGCCGCGGCGCGAGCCGGCTTGCCTCGCGGAGCACCGCAGAAAAGCGTTTCTGTACTTTTCTTTTTTTAAATAAAGCAAACACAGCAGGTGAGGTCTTATTTTTAGAGGGACTGAGGAGTTGGTGTGTTTCCAGCAGTGCATATGAGCACTGTAAGTGGCCCACCCTCTCCCTGCTCGTGTCCTGGGGCTGACCTCGCCGATCCTTCTTTGGATTGTCTTTGCTTTTGAAAGCTGCCGGGTGTCTTCACGGGGTGAAGGGATCGGCAAGTTTGCGTGAGGGGTCAGGGGAGGTGGGGGGAAGAAATCTGTCCGAGTACCACAGTCTGGCTCTGAAAGGGTTAAAGCTGCTCTGCCAAAGCATAAAGCAAGTTCAACGAGTTGTGGGAATATCACTTGCCAGTAGACTCCAGTCACCACAATTTCTGATTTAACAGCTTAACTTGCTGTTAACTTTCCCTGATATAGTCCAGGTTTTGGGCAGGAATGCAGAAAGGAGAGAGGAACAATAAAGAAAGGAGTTAAGTGAGGCTACTAAAATGGACTTAAATCCCTTCTCTGGGTCCTGCCAGCTGTCTTTAGAAGAGTTAAGCAAGATTGCATTTCCTTTTTTTTCTTTTTTTTTTTTTTTATGCAATAAATCAAATGTTTCTGGGCCGCATACCAAAATTTGTGCAATACACTCTTACTCCCCAGTGGGGTGAGTAAATGGTACTCAATACTCCATTCACCTTTTTTAGCTTTTTTTTTTTGTTTGTTTTTTTTTGTTTTTTTTTTTTTTTTTTTTTTACACATCCATGGTAGGTCTTGCTGCAGCACGTATAGACATGGGGTGTGGGCAGCGTTCTCCTGCCTGCCCCAGCCCCTGTCCTGCAGGCAGAGGAGGCAGGTGGCTCTTCCCACTCCCAGGATGGGAGGTGGAAAGGTGACCCACGGTGCGGGGAGGGGTGGGCTGCTGATGGGGATGAGCAGTGAAGACAAAAAAGTGTGGGCTAAAAATAGCAGCAACACTGCCAACCTCAGCCATATGAATGTCATGCGAACCAGGTGCCAAGAACCAGGAGTTCTTTTTTTTTTTTTTTTTCCAAGCCTGGGCTAAACAGCAAAACCCCCGGTCCTGGGTTGCTTTTGTTCACTTGACATCTCAGTGGTCAAAAGTTTTGTTTTGAAGCTTGCTTCTTCCAAGCTTTGGGTTGGCAATCTCCTCCTTTCTCTTTCAGATGAGCGGGGAGGCTCTTCTGAAGCACAACACGCAGGGGCTCCTCTCCCTTTGGGTACCACCAGGAGCCTCATCCTGGTGCCTCAGCCCAAGATGCAGCCCCTGGGTGTTTTGCGGCTGCCAAGGCACCTGCCTCTCCCTGCTGGCTTCCACTAGCCCTTTGTTACTTGGCTCCTTGGGGCCTCGTGGCCTGGTGCCCTGCACAAGGTTGTCCGTGGACAGGGATGCCATTCACTTGGCATGTGTGAAGTTGGCATGCGGCCATGTCCTGCCCTTTCAGGAGAGCTGTGCTCCAAACCGGGTCAGCATCCTACTCCTGGGGCTGCCCACCCAGAGGAGTAACCTGGAAAGATGAGATCGTCAGCATCTCTCACAGGCCATTGCAGAGTAGCGAAACATCAGTCTGCCCCTTTGGCTTTTGGAAGGGTGGAGGGTGATGGAGGCTGGGATGTGCAAACTGGGGGTTTCCCCTCCTGCACATGCAGCTGGATTTGGGATGACAATTTTTCGCTGTGATACCTTTTAAATGCTGCACTGCTCTGAAACAAAGCAAGATTTTTATTTTTTCCTTTTGCTGTCCAAATCCAAATTTTGTAGACTGGGCCATCTGTCAATTCCCTCCTACATTGTTCTGTTCATATTAAATTGTAATGAAGGCCAGACTGAAGAAGGAATTAGGTCAGACAGGAGGTTTAGTCTCCATTTTTGGGGAGATATTTGTTGCCTAAGAGAGGCACCATGGTTTGGTTGGCTCAGCACAAGTCTGGATGCAAAGGATGCTTGAGCTGTCCTCTGAGATTTGGCAACTGGGCCTTTTAGCACATTGTGGCCTCTTGGCCCCCAGCTCCCCAGCAGCTGGACAAAAATCACCAATCCAGCTGGTTCTACATCAAATCCTGAAAAAAAACCTTAAATGGCCTTGGGTGGGAGTGTGGCTCCACTGCAGACCTGCCCTTGGTCTCACTCCCAGCTCTCTGCAGCCACTCTGAGAGCACCCTCTCCACTGGTGTGCCCTAGCTAGCTGGGGGCTGCTGAGAGGTGTTTGTGGGTCCCTGGCCACAGGTACAGGGATTACACAGGAGTTCCAAGGTGGCAGGAGAATCCCACATGCAGCAGCTTGTGTCTGAGCTGGCTCCCACAGCAGCCTGGCTTCACATGGGGATCTGGGGATGCAGGGGAAGGCAGGAGCGGGACATGAAGGATGGAGAGAAAAGCAGATCCTCTCCAGGCAAGGAGCATCCAGTGATGTGCTCTGATGGCTTGTCTGAGCTTCTCCTGTGCCAAGGCTACTCTCTGACACAA
This sequence comes from Megaceryle maxima, assembly GCA_024605025.1. Taxonomy (NCBI): domain Eukaryota; kingdom Metazoa; phylum Chordata; class Aves; order Coraciiformes; family Cerylidae; genus Megaceryle; species Megaceryle maxima. The sequence goes on along the minus strand of JANHGN010021287.1, from coordinate 13,433 downwards.
GTTATTCAGAGGAGCTTTGGGTGCGATTCCCAGCGTGCTACAGGGCACCTGTGCAACCAAGAAATTCCTCATGCATCACCCTCTTGCACACTGCATGGTGTCTGAGCCCATGTTAGGAGGAATTTGGCACTCAGGTTGTTGGGCTTCTGGCATGTCTTGCACTAGTGTTCTTACCACCCCTGGTTAAAACGGCCTCATGAAGCCTTTGAGCTCTCCTCAGGCACAGGAGGGGGAATGGTGGACAGCATGACCCATGCAACCTGCTTTGTTAAGAATGAAACTTTGGTTTCATCCTTGGGTATAGCGCCTCTCCTAGCCGAGGTGGGACCTTGGCCTTTAGGAAAGCACCTGCTTGCCTCTCACCAACTTATTCCTGTTACACCTTGCATGAGGGAGGCTTTCTGATAAAAACTGAAGCCTTTTCCAGACACTGATGTGATTTTGCTGCTGTCCCAGAGCTGAGGGGGCTGTCCCTGTCCTAATGCTTGGACTAGAAATCTAAAGCAGTGTTGTCCCATGTTTCCAGCAGAGAATGAAGGCTCACAGGGGTTGAAAGAGCGTTGACTCATGATGTTGAGCAGGATTTGGCCATGACCACTGAAGCTACATGCAACCTGTGCAGCCAGCATGGTGCTTGCACCTGGCTGTGGTCTACGGGTACCCAGCTGTGCTGTGTCACCCTGTTTTGGGGAGCAGTGCCAGCTCCAACAGCTGTGACAGGGTGGGTGTGAACTCTTCTTCATGGATGCTGCTCATCTCTGCTAAGGGAAAGGATCATCTGAAAGGTCATGGGGATGTGCCGAGTTGGTGACTACATCTTGGGAGCCTGTCTAGTCTTTGGGTGAAGCCTGGGGGCTTTTCCTCCACAGGGTTAGTAGGGCTGAAACGAGAGGGATTAGGTTGGGTTGCGGCTCCATGTAGATGGAGAGAAACTGCAGCACTGGGTAGTAAATAAAAATGTTTTTGCTTTGCTGCCTGGTTTCTTCTTACACGACTGCTGGAGGGAGCGGGGAGATGCCAAGGTGACAGCAGTGGGAAGGACTGGTGGTTGATGCCCAGGCAATGGGGGACTTCATTGCATTGCACTCCTCCCCATTAGCCCAGCTCTGGATGATGGTGTTGGGGCCATCCCTCTCCTCAGGGCTTTAGGGGAAGGCTTTCTGGCTAGAGATGTGGTGCAGGGGCACCCTACAAGAGCTGGTGGCAGAGACAGGGGAGGCTGCCAGGGGCTCCTTGGGCGGGTTGTGCAGGAGCGGGTGCTTTCTGAGGAGAGGAAGGTTTTTTCCACAGAAGGTATCAGGTCTCCCCAGCATCAGATATCGCCCTGCCAACAAAACCTCACCTTCCCCTTGCTCCAGAGCATCTCCTCCCTTTCTTTAGATGAAGTGTGGAGGAAAAACTGTGTTTGTCACCTGTGTCACCAAGCAAGCCCTTTGGGGGGGGGGCCAGCTCTGGCCTGGGGGAGGCTAGCATGCAGCCTGCTCATTAGCTGCAGTGTTTGTAGCCAACAGGAGCTTAATTGGGGACAGGGGATTATTTGGGTGTCCTGAAGTCCCATGTTGATGGTGGCACTGGCTGGCACACATCTGCCTGCACTACCTGTGCCCTGGGGACACTGACAATCGGGAGCTGTGTATGAAAAACAGAGGAGAAAGGGAAAAAAAAAATAAGGAAGGGGAGTGGGTTTGTTGGTCTCTTGCCAGTTGGAGATCCGCTTGCTGATGCTGCTGTGCCAGAGGCATGACTCAAGCGGCAAAGGTGATGCTGTGGTGATGTTGGAGAGACCCAGTTGGCCACTTGATAAAAAAAAATCAAGGTGACAAGGCATTTGTGGCAAAACACTGCAGCTCAGCATCATGGTGCAAGCGCAGCACAGTGCCATCCCCCTGTTCCTAGTGTAATACAGACCAAAGTCTCCCTGCAGGGTGCCAAAGGGACCAGTGCTTCTGGAAAAGCTGGTCCCAGTTCCATCACTTGCTAGTTTTAGACCAGTTTATTCCCAGGGCTGCTGCCTCTCTTGTCCAGAGCCCCAGAGAGTTTTTGCCAGCCTTGCTGGTCCTTGCCGGCACAAGCTGAGCTATACAATGGGCATGGAGGCTCGTGCAGGAGGGATGCCCCCCTCAGCCTACCCAGCCCTTGCAGTCTCTGGTTTGGCTTTTCTTGCTGCTGGTCCCTGTGTCCTCCTGCTGCTCAGGACTTGCAAGCACAGTGTGTTTCTAGCAGCTACAGTTTGAGCTACGTGCTAGTAAAAGATTGGTAGCAAGGGTGGCTTTATTGCTGGCAGGACTGTAGCAGGGCCCCGGGGGAGCTGGGCTAATTTCCTGGCTGTGCTGCAGACTTCCCCCGTGACCTTGGGCGAGTCATTTAATCTATCCTGGGCTTCGGCTCCATCTCTGAACATCCCCGGGGGGGTGAGGTAATATTCATTAACTGATATTATTCTCGAGCTGCTCAGATGCTGTGGTGATGAAGGCTGGATGTGAAAACCCAGCATCTTAGCTGAGTGTTGGCAGGGACGGGGGATGCTCTGCCTGAGATGGAGCATTGCCTCACACATCCCCTCTTCAGTTTGAGCTGAGCTGTCCTGGCCACCATTGTTATTTGTCAGTATCTATACAGTAATGCTCATCCCTGAGGGGCTATAATGCCTTGAACCATCCACGGCCTTTACCTCATCCAGTGAGGCAATAGCACCCTTGCTTTACACCTCTAGAGTCTGGCAGGGAGGTAAAGCTGTTTGCTGGAGCCGAGTCGGGGAAATCTTTGGGTTAGTTAGCAAATATCCAGGGAGTTTCTTTTTTAATCATCCTCACTGGCTGACACCCCCTTGGCCCTCCTTGGTGATGCTTCAGGTGTGTTTTCTGTGGCACCACTCTGCTCCCGAGGGATGACCCTTTGGGCCTGGGCTCTCATCAGCAACTATGGCTTGTGCAATCCGCCCCTCGATTGCCCGAGCCTTGGCTGCGTGAGTCTGTCGCAAGCCTGGGGCAAAGGCCGCTGCTCCCTGGCAAATCCCAGCTTTCCTCAAAAGCAACGCTAGGACAGGTTGAAGTATCATTTGTTTCTGCTTTTGGGGAGCATGCGCTCAGGTGGGGCAGGAAAACCTGTCATCAGAAATTGAAAAGAAATAAATACCTCCTTATAATAATGTGAATGATTTCCTGTGCAAAAGAGGTGTGTGTGGGGGAAAATAATTTAAAAAATAATGCTGTTGAAAGAGCAGGGGGAGTAAAAGCCTTGCAGAGGACAGCTGAAGTGGGATTTTCCAGTGGAAAAACTGCTTCAGTGAAAACCTTGTGACCAGTGGAGTGAATGCAGGGAGCCAGCCTGGCCCCCATGGCACTGCTGCTCCCTTCCCTGCAGCATCCCAACACCTGAGGGCATCACACCCCAGCATGCTGTGGGTGGGAGGTGGCAGAGAGGGGACCCTCACTCCATGCTAACGCTGTCCCTCTGTTCCCAGGTTCAGAGGATGTGTGTGGCGAGGCGGATGCTGCTCCTGCTGCTGGCTTTCCTGGCCTACGCACTGGATTCAGCTGCGGCATATGGCACAGCGGAGACCCTCTGCGGCGGGGAGCTGGTGGACACGCTGCAGTTTGTCTGCGGGGACAGGGGCTTCTACTTCAGTAAGTGCTGGGTGATGGGCAGGATGCTGCCCTCACCCCATGCCTTGCTTCGGTGAGCTGGACTGGGAGGGAAAGGAGGGGTTTCCCAGAATGGTGCTTTTTGTGATTCCTTCTCCATGGCAGTGGGCCAGTAGAGGGGCGAGAAAAGCTATGTGGCTCAGGGTGACATGAACCCACCTCGTGACAATTTTGAGGGACTGTCTAGTTCTGTGGGGAAATTGGGTCCTGCATTTCTCAGTGCAGGAGAAACATGGACCTGTTGAAGCGGGGCCAGAGGAGGCCACAGAAATGCTGGGAGAGTTGGAACCCGTCTGCTGGGAGGCCAGGCTGTGAGAGTGGGGGTGTTCATCCTGGAGAAGAGAAGGCTCTGGGGAGACCTTATTGTGGACTTCCAGTACTTCAAGGGGCCTGTCAGAAAGATGGGGACAGACTTTTTAGCAGGGCCTGTTGTGACAGGACAAGGGGTGATGGTTTTCTGCTGAAAGAAGAGAGATTTAGACTGGAGAGAAGGAATACACTTTTTACACTGACGGTGGTGAGAGCCTGGCCCAGGTTGCCCAGAGAAATGGTTGATGCCCCATCCCTGGAACCATTGCAGGTGAGGTTGACTGTGGCTCTGAGCAACCTGCTCTAGTTGCAGATGTCCCTGATCTCTGCAAGGGGATTGGACTGGCTGAGCTTGAAAGATCCCTTCTAACCCAAACCAGTCTATGATTCTATGATGTGATGCTCAGGAATGTTGAATATTGCCGGGGAGCCATAGCTGATTGGCTCACAGGTGATGTGGGCAAGTCATTAAAATAATGAGGATTTCTGCAGCCAGATCCCTGCTGAGCTTGGGCCCTGGCTTATGTTTACACCTTGCTGCCTAAGTGCTGCATCCTGAGAGCAAGCAGGGAGCTGAGTGTTCCCCCTTCTGGGTAGCATTTACTTGGGTATAGCAGCAGTTTCTAGAATGCATCCAAAATACACTTCATGACCTCCTGGCCACCCATTGGTCAACTGTCACTGAAGAGTGATGTCTTACCCTTTGGCAGCACAGCTACTGCTGCAAAAAAATGGTGTTGCTGTTGTCATCAGAGTGCAGGTGGCTACAGGATAGTTGGTTAGAGTGATCTTTCCACCAAGATGCTTTGGGGGTTTGAACTGTTGGCATTAGCAGTACAATGGCTTAGCTGATCAACTGGGAGGAGGAAGAAACTGGTAGCAATGGATGCTAAGAAATCTATGGGTGAAGGTGCCTCAATTGTGTTGCCTTGTTCTGGTGTTTTGGTCTGCTCTGCTTGGGAGAGGGAAGCCCCTGTGTCTCACTGCCCACTGAGGACCGAGCTGCAGAGTGGCTGTCTACAGGAAAGATGCAGAACCAAACGGGAAGAGGGTGGAGATACCAGCTGCACGTGGTGCTGTGTGGTGCACATGTGTTTGGCAGTCTTACCTCTGCCTTGGGAAAAGGATTTAAAAAGTCACTTTGAAGTAATGGGGTGTTTTTTGGAGTAGTGGAGTTTAGAGCCAGGCTGATCCCACTCTGCCTGTGATGGGAATGGGGCACTGCAAAGTTAGGAGGCAACTGACCAGTTGCTGACCTAGATGTCTCTTCCCAACTTGGATGCTCAGACAGACTTGGCCAACACTGAGGTTGGGCAGGGAGAGGCACAGGGATCCCACATCCAGAAGCAGTGAGCGTTCAGCCTCTATGTTTTTGGGCAAGCGATGGGGTGCACGTGGCTTTGCTGGGGATGATTCTCCTGCCCTGTCCCAGCTGAGTAACAGAATGAGAAGGAAAGGCTCAGAGGAGACCTTATTGTGGCCTTTCAGGACTTCAAGGGGCCTGTCAGAAAGATGGGGACAGACTTTTGAGCAGGGCCTGTTGTGACAGGACAAGGGGTGATGCTTTTTAACTAAAAGAGGAGAGATTTAGACTGGAGAGAAGGAAGAAATTTTTTATGCTGAGGGTTGTGGCCCAGGTTGCCCAGAGAGGTGGTTGATACCCCATCCCTGGAACCATTGTAGGTGAGGTTGGCTGTGGCTCTGAGCAACCTGCTCTACTTGCAGATGTCCCTGATCTCTGCAGGGGTGTTGCGCTATGTGACCTTGAAAAGGTCCCTTCCAACCCAAACATGGTCCTCCATGTGCAGCAGGCAGGTGGCACTTGTAGGGATATGCTGGGTGCATGGTGAAGGTTGGCACATCAGCTGCCCTTCCTCTTCCTATCTCCCACTTCTGCTCTGCACTGGAGCTCTGCTGAAACAGCAGGTCCTGGGCTGGCCTTACTAGCGTGGCAAGGAGGCAAGCTCCTCTCCCACTTTCACACCTCTTCCTCTCCCTCTCTATATAGAGGAGTGTGCATCTCCCTCCCATGGTTTCTCTTCCCTCCTCCTCCTCTCTGGGGATGAAAGGGAATGGGGCTTTTGTTTTATGGAAAAACTGACCTCCTTTCACCTCAAATAACTCATCCACACAGGCTAAAATAAAAACACTTTTGAAGGCAGACAAGTCACTTGGTGCCAAGTGGCCAGTCTGGTACTTGCAAGGGGATTCTTAATTTTTTTTTTCTCTCCTCTTCCATCCTCCCCTCTTCTTTAAGAATATTTCTGGAGAGCCTAGGTGGTGAGGGATGGAGCAAAGTCCCCCCCAGTTCCATATTTTAAGGCCTTCAACATCTCACCAGCCTATGCCCTGCAGGGCTGAAGATGTTCGGGCAATGACTCTACTTGATGAAGGGTTTGGACAACCTCATCTCGCCTCATTTTTTCCCTCTACCTCTATCAGTTGGCCTCATAAAACGATTAATTCTCCTGACTCTATTGATCTTCATTCATAAACCACCCTCATGGCTACACTATCATCACCCTATAGGCTCGATGTGGCATGATTAAGTCACACAATCACGATTTTATGTCTTAAAACCAGGTCTGGGTTTGTCATGAGCACTTCTCAGCATGGGATGAGCAGCCTGTGCCAATGCAGTCATTGGTACGGGAGGTAAATGACTTGGGCAGCCTCGTCCCACAGGTGCAGGTGGGCCCCTCTTGCTGGACTGGGCTTGTTGCAATTCTCGGACTGATAATCTTGGAAAAAACAAAAATGTTATGTTATGAAAATTCATTATTGTTTTTCTGTTGCTTCAGTGATTTAAGTACTTATTCAATGCTCTGTGTTCTCATAAGGGAGCGCTTAGCTAGAGAAGCTAGTGCTCAGGTACGGCACTGTTTGCGTCCGTGCAAGGGGATGCAGCGTATGGATGGTGTTTCATCCCCCAGCATTTGTCGATGGGGAAAAATGCAACTTAGGCTGAGGAGGGTGCACCCTCTGATTACTGGGGTACCCATCTGTCCACTGACATTGGGAGCAAGTCCCAGCCCCCCAGTGCCCTTGGAGGCGTCATGGCTGGCAGGTGCTTGGGTTGAGGATGTTGAAGCTGCCTCTAAGAGCTGGGGCTCCAAAAGAGTTGCCCCATCAGGGACAGGAGCCAGCAGTGCCAGGGTTACCTGGCCACAGTGATATGCACCATGTGTTGAGGGTTAGATTCCCCTTCCCCACATTCCAGGGGTACCTGGGCAAGTGCAGCTGGAGTTGTGCATGTCTTATTCTCTGCTTCTGCCCTGTTTCCTCCCCTCCGTGACTTCTAAGGCTTCAGAGGTTGGCCCACAGGTGCTGGCAAGGTGGTGGCATCCCGTTGTGGTTCTGCAGTGAGGTCAGGATCCCTCACCCGGCTCCCCGGCACCCACCTATGCCCTGTGGATGGATGCCGAGCGCAACCTCAAGTGAAAAAAGCAGGACAGGTCGAGATGAAGTCCTGGCCTCGGAGCTTCTGTCATGCAATGCTGGCAGGGAAGGGAGAAGGGGCTGCAGGGGGAGAGGCGTCCGACTTCTCTGTAAACAACAGCTCCTGTTTCCTCCTTTCCAACAGCTGATAAGAATTTAGCTCTTTGCAGCCGCTTGTGCTGACGGGGCACATTCTTGCGCACCCGCCGCTCCTCCGAATAATACTAGGAAAAAGCAGGGGGGAAAGTGCGGTGCCGGGGTGGGGGAGGGCAAGGCCGGGGGCACTGGGACGGGGCCGGTGCTGCACAAAGGCCCCCTTGTTGCTCCCGACATTCCTGCGACAGGGGCGAGGGGACTGTTTACACCCAAAGTCCCCTTCCACTTGGCTTGCCGCCTGATTGACCGGAGGAGAGGGGACCCAGCCAGGGTGGCACCGGCACCGCGCACCCCATGGCATCCGTCCGGCCCTGGTGAGGGTGGGGAGCCCAGAGCAGTGGGCTGGTGATCCAGGGAAGGGACCCTCTTCTCCCCCCATGGCCATGACAGTGCCATCACTTCCAGCACAGAAGCATAGTTGAACTGCAGGTACGTGGCCTCAATTCTTCTGGGAATTGGTTTGGCTTTGCACTGGAATGCCCAGTTCTCCCTGTCAAGATAGCCTGGTGCTGGATGGGAATCACCTCAGGAGCTGGAGGGCTTTGCATTGCTCAGCTTTGTACAGCCATGCTGGGCCCCTCAGAAGAGCTGTGGGAGCTTTTGGTGGAGTGGAGCACAATTTTGGGAAAAAGAGAATGTAGCCATTCATCACAGGCTGAGAGGAAGCATGTTTCCTCAGGAGGGGGTGGGCATCACTGCGATGGAAAGGGGCTTGTGTGTCCTGCTGCCCACACAGCTCTCCCTGGTGGGCAAGGGACACAGCACAAAACCCTCCCTGGGTTTGGCAGTGGTGGTGAAGCAAGATGCCACCCATGGGCAAAAGCCAGGAAATTCAACCTTTAGTCTGTGTGTAGATCGTGTTATGGAACAAATACTTTTCCCAATCCAGGTCAGCAGCGATATTGCTGTTAACCAGCCATGTCCTGGCATCACACCCTGGGGTTGTTGTCTCCAGGTACTTTCTGGGACGAAATCCCTGTTTGTTATGTTTGCCTATTTTTTGTGGTGGGTTTTTTTTTGTTTGGTTGTTTTTGTTGTTTTTTTGTTGTGTGGGTTTTTTTTTTTGTTTTTGTTTTTTTTTTTGGTGGGGTGGTGGGTTTTTTTTTTATTATTTATTTTTATGTTTTTTTTTTTCTGAAGTTACTATTTCTCCGAGAGTTTGGCC
>JANHGN010021284.1:0-32881 GCA_024605025.1 Megaceryle maxima | reverse complement strand
ACCCCTCCCCTGTACTGGTGCAGGGGGTTGAGTCCTCCCCAAGGGCAGGACTCAACACTCACCCTTGTTGAACTTCACGAGGTTCCCCTCTGCCCAACTCTCCAGGTCTTGCTGAATGGCAGCACAGCTCTGGTGTGTCAGCCACTCCTTCCAGTTTTGTGACATCAGCAAATTGGCCGAAGGTCCACCCTGTCCCTTCATGCAGGTCACTGATGAATACGCTGAACAAGACTGGACCCATTACTGACCCCCGGGGAACTCCACAACTTACAGGCCTCCAACCAGACTCTGCTGCTGATCACAACCCTCTCAGCTCTGTCGTCAGCCAGTTCTCAGTATCTCCTAATAGATGTCATGTGGCCATACAACTCAGTCTGGGTTAGAAAGAGTGAATTCCATGTTATAAAATACCTATTTCTGTAGAAGCCTGGGTTAAAAAAGGTGAAAACTATCATTATATATATATTTTTTTTAAAGCTGCATCTGTGGAACGTGGGTGGATAAAAAGAACAGTGATACCTGAAACCTCATGGTCTCATGAGATATTTTGTCCTGCAGCATCTGAGCAGGAACAAATATATGTCCTGGGACAGACTGAGCAGAAATGAGAGGGGTTAAAGAGCTCTGGAGATCTGCTTCAATTCCCAGCAGCACCACACTCAGCCCCATGTGACCTTGAGGCAAGATGTCTGGACGAGTAATGTATCAACCCTCCATTTTCTTCCACGTGGCCTCTGCCCTGGTTGCCTGGGGTCCACCCTAGAACCTGTGCACTAATTCATAATTAACACTATAACACTCCTAATTAACATTTTTCCACTAAAGCTTTCCCTGGGCTTTTGTTGGATTTAACCATTTGAGCTCAAAGTGCTTCTCCACCTCTGTGCTGCATTTCAAGACCCTCAACATGGATTCCAAGTAAATGAAGAGCAAGCACCAAGTCCTGACCAAGCAGTCATGTTCATGCCACCACATGCAGGGTATTTCAGATATAACCTAGAGGAGGGAATTGATTGCTGCCATGGAAAGACCACTGCCACCCAAAAGCATCATTGCAAGAGCTTCTGGGTTGAGGATCCAGGTGACAGGTGGACTCAACCATGCAGAGGGACCACAAACCCTCCCAAAGTCATGGTGTGGAAAGGGCTATCTCAAATCTCATGTTCCAGCACCTGAAGATCATAGAATCACAGAATCAAAGAATGGTTTGGGTTGGAAGGGACCTTGAAGATTATCTAGTTCCACACCCCCTGCCATGGGCAGGGACACCTTCTACTAGATCAGGTTGCTTGCAGCCCCACCCAACCCGGCCTTGATGGGTTCCTCAAAGCTGGAGATGACCTCTCCAGTTGCCTGAGCACAAACTTTCATGTCTCCCACCTGAGTCCCTGCACCAGAGGATCCAGCCCCAATTCAAAACTGCTGATGCACAGCTGAAAACTCCCAACTTTTAATCTGCCTAAACCTCCTCACTGAGGATGTTCTGCTTTTCTTTGATAGCCGCCGCTCTCTGAAAGCAAGGAGAGGCAGCCACAAAAGAGGGGGGAAAAAATCCCAGCTAATGAATTACCACTCATCAGCAAATCCTCTGTGAACCAACTGTGCATGTGCTCTCGGCCTATTAAAAACACTAAGTAAAACATTATTAGCTTAATATGTCACGGGGTGGGAGCAGCCAGGCAGCAAGACAATGCTGCTGCTGAGTGATAGCTCACTGAGAAGCAGAGCAAGTGCTTGCGAGCACGTCTGCACCATTATACAGCATAGGCAATGCCCAATGTGCTGGTTTTAGTCCCTGAAGGATCTTTCATAGAATCATAGAATGGTTTGGGTTGGGAGGATCCTTAAAGACCACCTAGTTCCAACTACCCTGCCATGGGCAGGGTCACCTTCCACAAGACCAGGATGCTCAGAGCCCCATCCAACCTGGTCTTTAACAGATTCAGGGGCATCCACAACTTTTCCACACAATGTGTTCCAGTGTCTTACCACCCTCAGAGTGAAGAACTTCTTCCTAGTTTCTAATCTAAATCTACCCTCTTCCAACTGAAGCCATCACCCCTCATCCTATCACTACAACACCTTATAAAAAGTCCCTCACGAGCTTTCTTGTAGGCCTCTTTCAGATACCAGAAGGCCACAACAAGGTCTCCCTGGAGCCTTCTCTTCCCCAGGATGAACACCCCCAACTCTCTCAGCCTGGCCTCCAAGCGGAGGGGTTACAGCCCTCCCAGCATTCCTCTGTTCTCCTCTGGCCCCACTCCAACAGGTCCATGTCCTTCTTGTACTGGGGACTCCAGAGCTGGACACAGTACTTCTACTTGGCTTGTCCAGCCCTGGGAGATGGTAACACTTGTGCAGCACCACAATGCAATTGGGGGATGGTGGGCTTGGTCTGAAAAGTCCTAAGCCCAATGTTAGTCCCCTACACCTCTCAAAACAAGAGTTTTTGCAGCCTTACTGAAATGCAGAGTTTTGGCTGTTGTTGGTTTGCTGGGTTTTTTTAGCTCAGTTATCAGAATCACAGAATCATTTTGCTAGGAAGAGACTTTTAAGATCATAGAGTCCAAACTTTAACCCAGCACTGCTAGGGCACTATTAAACCATGTCCCTCAGAACCACACCTCCATGGCTTTGAAACCCCTGCAGGGATGGGGACTCCACAACTGCCCTAGGCAGCCTGGGACAGGACTTGAGAACTCTTTTGTGGAAGACATTATGATTTATCCTTTTCTATAAAACATGTTTTGCTTTATTGTTTTGGTTTATCCTCTTCTATGGGGCCTTTTGGACAAACAAGCATCACAGGTGTAGTATAGTTCTCCACATTTGTGCAGAATGATTCCACACCCAGAAGCCTCATCTCTCTGGGAATTGGCATTTGCATGAATATTGACACTTGAAATCACTTGGGCCAGGGAAGATCCTCTTCTCTCTGCTCTGCAATAGGACACAGTGTGAAGGATTCATTCTCACAGGCAGCCTGGGAACAGAAAGAGATTGCATCAACCAGGCATTAGCAGATTCCATCATGGATCCAAAATCTCCTTGCCTCACACTGCTGTCCACACTGGCCATATCTCTTCTAGCAAATAGTGTGGACCCTTCAGAGGAGATCTGTAGAGGCAATCTGGTGCTGATGACCCAACATCCACACTACAAATAAAAGTCACTACAGCAAAACATATCTTTTGCTATGGTCCTGCCTGGCCTTGATGACACAGTGCCCACCAGCAGCTGGAGAACAACCTCAGGGCTGGTTTCATTTACAAGGGGTTGAGTTTGAGTCTCCAAGACTGGTCTGTGAAGCCACCCGAAGCCCAACAACTGGAGATGTCCCACTCAGGTGACCAACTTTGAAATGTTGTCCTGACCCAGATGAAAATCCTGTTGGGGACATAGTTGATGACTGACATGAGGAACAGCATCATGCTCTTTTACCGTGGGTTTTGCACCATCACACTTTGTTTTCAGGGAAAAAAACAAACAAACAAAAAAACAAAAACACCCCAAACCAAAAACCAAAACCAAACAAAAAACCAAAAACAAACAAACAAACAAAAAACAAAAACAAAAGCAAAACAAACAAAAAAACCACCAAACAAACAAAAAACAAAAAAAAAAACCCAAAAAACCCCACAACAAAGAGATAAGGAAGACCCTTCATTTTTACTTCATCCAAGCTACGACCTGGTTGTCTTCCATCTCATTTCCATCCAATGTGGGCATCTCAGGCCAAGAGGGTGAAGCAAGTTCAACAGCTCACATGGCAGAAAGATGGCACCAGGCTGGGAAGATGGCTCTCAGTGGATGCTGAGCAAAAGCCTCCTGTTGAAACCCGTCTCTTACATTTAATTTACAGGAGACATCTGTGTTTGGTTGGGTTTAATTATTACAGAAGCAAAAATATGACCTAATGATGCTAAATGAGAAGATGTCGCTTCTATTTCCCAACAATGTTCACCATCTCTGTGTCCTTATGATCTCCCTATGAACAAACCCCAGTTTTCTGCATTTTGTCTCCTAAATCCAGAGAGGAAGATGTTTGCAGCCAAGTAAGAAGCCAGATTACCCCAAGGTGCCTTGGATAAGGTTATTTTCCATACCTCTGCACTTCTTCCAAATAATGCAAGGTGAGGCCTATCAGCTATACTACAACTAATTCAAAAATGGAAGGGGAAAAAAAGCAGAAATTCTCCATTTTTTCAGCCAAACTAGTCAAACATCTTTTTCTGCTCATGACTAACACAGATCCAGAACATAATGATCTCCCAGCAAGAAAAAATCTGGGGTTAGGGACTGGTGGCCTCCCCAGAGAAGGATGATCTGGGCTTCAGGGAAGGGCTGATCCAAGATCAACACCCTGCTGAATAAATGACCCATCACTGCCTCCCCAGGTTGGGATGGGAGGGTTTTATTTTTAATAGAATTCATTCAAAACTCGACTACCCCATTAACCGAAATAATAAAAACACCATTATTCTTAAGTATTTTCATATGCATTTAAAGTTGGTAGCTAACCTCTGAGTCCTGAGTTTGATTTTGTTTTCATTAGTTCCTCTGAAGTAAAGCTCAATTCCTGCAGACAACCCTTTGAGGAGGCAACCAGAGCTCTCCCCACAGTGCTGGCAGCCCCCAGTTCACAGAGAAATGGCACAAAACAGAACCTCCTGGCACAAGGTTGTGCCACCATGAGACAGGACTGGGTGAACTGGAAGGATGGGGCGGGGAACCAGCCTGGTCAAGCTGCTTGTCTTGAATCAGCTGTCAACTGGGAGAGCACCTGGCTGTCAGCAATGACTTGGGGGAAAGCAAGAGGGGGAGGGAGGGGGAGAATGTGTGTGTGAAGGGAAGAATGGGCAAGAAAAGGAAAAATGGAAATGAGGTGGAAAAGAAAAACAAAGAAGGAAAAGAAGGGAAAAGGGTGAAAATAAGGGAAAAAAAAGATAAAAAGGGAAAAAGGGGGAAAAGAAGGTAAAAGAGAAAAAGGGGGGAAAAGGGAGAAAAGGGGGAAAAGAAAAAAAAGGGCAGATGGAACAAAGGGGAAAAGGAAAAGTGGCAAAGAGAAAAAAAAAGGGAAAAGGAAAAGAGAGGGGAAGGAAAAAAGAGGGAAAAGGGAAAAAAGGGAAAAAGGGAAAAAGAAAACAATATTTAAAGGAAAAAAGTGGGGAAAAGGGGAAAAGGAGAAATGGGAAAAGGAGAATGAAAATAAAGAAAAAAGGAAAAATAAGGCAAAAAGAGGTAAAAGAAAAAAAAAGAGAAGAGAAAGGAAGGGGGGAGAGAAGAAATAGAAAAAAAAGTAAAAAGAGAAAAGGCAAGATTGAGAGTTATCAAGTGTCTTTCTGCAATGGGGGAGCACTGAGCATATGAAAGATTAATCCCGAGCTTTGCCCGAACGCAGGGACATTGTTTTTTAAAGCCTCTAAACTCACCCCTAACAGAAACTGGATTATGCTGGGCCAGATGTCAGGGTTTCTCCGAAACAATACGGGGTTGTGTATTTCATACCATCCTCATTAAAAAGATTAAAAGTACTTCCTATAGAAAAAAAAAAAAAAATTTCAAATGGGAGCCACAGTTTCCTACTGCCCGTAACATTTCCAATCCCAGCAGATGAATTTCGCTTTAATGAGATGTCATTTTGGAGAATGGTTTTAACATCCCTTCAAAAAAAATCTTAGCCCTAAACCTCGTAAAACCACGTTGAGATTATTAAAAGAAAATTTACCACCCAGACAAAATAAAATAAAACAAAATAGAACCCGCCAATTCGCAGAATCCATGACACGGCCGTTTTTAAATGTGATGGAAAAGGCTTTCCAAGTTATCTGCTTAAACACAGGCTTTCTGTTTACTTCTCACTTTCATGTCAAATGAATTTGGGAAGAAAAAAAATGACAGGAACCTTAAGGACATTAGTCACATTTCGACTCCTTTTTCAGATTAACGCATCAAAAGCCAGGGAGGCAGAGGGGGATTTTATCATCTTGATAAAATAAAATTAACTCCTGGTGACCCAACCTCTGCCCATCAGGTTACGATGCTCGTGATCCTTCACCTACGTGCAGGGAAATCCAGAAGCATTCAGCTCCAGGAGCAGAGGAGGTAAAATCCCATCAGAGCATCATCCAAATGACAGAAATAATGCTCAAAGCTGTTCTTGAAACCCTTTTGCTCCATCCGTCTTGTATTACAGCCCTGAAACCCCACTCTCAGCTCTCACCCCCAACCACTAACCCCCAGCCTGGAATCAGGAACGCGCCATGATTTAATGTGTTCTCCTCTTGGGAGGACTAGATAAACATCTCCAGACCCTGCATCATTTTGAAGATGTGAGAAGAGCAGTGTCTTTGCTCTCCAAAACTCCCTGATGACCTGTCTTGAAGGTGCATTGAATAAATATATAAGGGCAGCATCTCCTTAGCAACACGGAGAAATAATTTGTGTAGGTCAAATTTATTTCCCTTTGGCTTCTTCACCTTGAGACTTTTGAGACAGTGGTTTGGGATGGAGAGAGAAGGATCCTGCTGGCACCAAAACCAACTTTGCTGACCCACTTCTACCTACTTTCTCCAGTCATCATTAAACCAATGAACATTTTGGTCTCCATCCCACCATGTTGGTGCTGGATGTTGTATTTTCACAGCTTTATCGGTAATAAATAAAAAAAAAAGCCTTCTACAGAGGAAACCAATAGTTCATGGACTCATCTGGTTTATACAGCCATCAACCGCATATGCTTTTAAAGAAGAGGTGTGAATCCCTCAAAGAGGAAACAGTCAGGGAGATGTCTCCAATGTACATCACAGGATACATATTTAACATAATTCCAGGCAAATTTTGCCCTCAAAGCCTCGTATCTCAAAATCCTGCAAACCAAACACGTTGTGGTGGTGACTTCTCAAGGTGGTTCTCACATAGGATGCTTCAGCTTTGTCCATCTAATGATCACTGTGTCTTGTAATGAGGAGTTTGGCTTTTAGGACATTTTCTGCCACCCCCATGTTACTTTGCAGAAGAATTAATGTACAGATAATTTATGGGATCATTATCTTTCTAGCCCCCTTCTAGCACAAGCACAACTAGGGCTGCCATTTCCCTCTCTCCAATTCCTAGTGAACAGCTCATATTGGTGATCGTAACTTAATGTCAGCAAAGCAAAGGAAGAGAATCACAGAAACACTGAATTAGAGAATTGTTCAAGTTGGAAAAGACCTTTAAGATCATCAATTCCAACCACTGACCTAGCACTGTCACATCACCACTAAACCATGTCACTGAGCACCACAACTCCACACCTTCTAAATACTTAACAGGGATGAGGACTCCACCACTGCCCTGGGCAGCCTGGGACAGGACTTCACAACCCTTTCCAAGAAGAAATTGTTCCTCAGGTCCAACCTAAACCTCCCCTTTTTGCAACTTTTTCCTCTTGTTCCTTGGAAGAAGAAAGTGAGCCCATCTGGCTCCTACCTCCTATCAGGGAGTTGTAGAGAGTGAGGTCTCCCCTGAGCCTCTTCTCCAGGCACAACCACCCCAGGACCCTCAGCTTCTCCTTACAAGACTTGTGACCCTTTCTTCAACAGCTTTGTTGCCCTTCTCTGGACATGCTCCAGACCCTCAATGCCCTTCTTGAAAGAGATGCTCTTCAAAGGTCCCTTCCAACACAAAGCATTCTATGATTCTATTGAGTGGTGAGTTGGGTTGACTGGTTGGCAAAGGACATCAGAAAAACATTGGTAAGAGAGCAAGAAGAAATCAGAAAACCAAAAACTCACCCACCATGAAAGAAAGGAAGAGATAAAAGAGAGAGGTCAGTGTGTCCAAGCCACCCAGCATCTCAACCTACTGAAAAGATGGTGACTGACACAGATGATGGTTTCTCCTCCACTTAGGCTCTCAGCCATATGTCCCTTTACCCTGGGAAGTGACACTTGCACCCACTTCTGTGGATGAGCAGCAGGCCATTTCACAGCCAGCAGCACTCACTTGAACTTCCAGCGCAAAGGCTTCACAGGGGAACGGGTGGCAAGGACCCAAGTCAAGCCCAGAAGGTTCCTGTTTCCATCTTAATCCTTTCAATGTGCTCCAGGCCAAGGAACAGAAAGAAAAGAAGAAAACAAAAATAAACCACACAAGTACATCCTCTGCTGACAAGTCTTTTCTACTGAGCATGCATTTATCTGACAAATGTTGTATTATCCTGTTCTTTACTTATTTACAGCACTGGAGGGGTAGTACAGTCCCTCAAGAGGTGCCACGAAGTTTTCTGAAGGAAATATCTGAGCTTCTCCATCAGTGCCAGGCTGTTATTTGCTGACGGGTTACTTTTCTTTTAAACACACACATCAGTATTTAGGGGAAAACTCTTCAAAGTGCGTCAGTGTTTAATTTGCCCATCCAGGGGTCTATAAACACAACATCAGCAGAGGTGTCTCTGCTCCTGAAAATGTTGCCTTACAATGCTTCTATCTCTCCATGAAAGGGTGAGATGAGGTTTCCTGTAGGTGTTGGTGCACCCTCCTTCTACTGGCCAGTGGCCTCTGTTGCACAGCTCCTGGCTGAGCCCATCACAGGCACATCATCCCCCATATGGTGGCACAGACATTCCCCACCAATGCCTTTGGATGGATGCTCAAAGGCATTTGAGTTTGTCCCATTTGTCCTGCTCCACTTGCAAGAAGATTGTCCCTTTGTTGGAGCATGTGGCTTTGCAATGGAGGACGGCCAGGAGCATTCTCCTGCCGTTATCCCCATCTGCCCTTTCCAGCCATGGTACACTGGGGTGGAGGATCCACCAACAGCAGATGTCATGCCTATCCTTCTAGTTTCCATAATCCTACAGGATGCTCAACTCCAGAAGGATAAGAATCATAAAATGTTTTGGGTTGGAAGGGATCTTTAAAGGTCATCTAGTCCATTGCCCCAACCAGGTGCAGGACCTTGCACTTAGCCTTGTTGAACCTCATGAGGTTCACATGGGCCCACCTCTCAAGCTTATTCAGGTCCCTCTGGATTGACTGCATATCTCAGATGTGTCAACCACACCACTCAGCTTGGTGTCTTCTGCAAACTTGCTGAGGGTGCCCTCGATCCCACTGTCTACATTATTGATGAAGATATTAAACTGAAATGGTCCCAGTACAGATCCCTGAGGGACATCACTTGTCACCAGTCTCCATATGGTTATTGCGACATTTGACTGCTACCCTCTGGATGCACCCATCCAACCAAGTCCTCATCCAGCAAACAGCCCACTTGGAAAATCCTTATATCTCCAGTTTAAAGATCTTGTGAGGGAACAGTCAACGACTTTACAGAAGTCCAGATAGACAACATCTGAAGCTCTTCCCTTGTTCATTGATGTAGTCACTCCACCACAGAAGGCCACTAGGCTGGTCAGGCAGGACCATCTAGAAGGATATTTCATCATCTTCCCAGGCACAGAGATGAGGCTGAAAGGTCAGTAGTTCCCAGGGCCCTCCTTTTGACCCTTTTTAACAACAGGTGATTCTGATGCCTCTGGACAAGGTCTACAAACCTGGGGCATCCTGGTTTACTGGTGGCTGCATCTGATGACACCATGTGAACCACAAAAAAAGCAGGAGCAGCATCACTGCCATAGCTCAGCACTTCACTTCATCTGTCACAACTCGTTCAGCCCTCTTCCAGTGGTGAGAGGCTATGTGGGGACGGGGCATCCCCCCATGATCTCTACAGTGATGACCAACTGCAATGTCAAGAGGAGCAACTGAAATTTAAGGCAAACAAATCACAGCCCATCCAAGCTGTGCTCCTGGCAAAGCAGAGAAAGATAAGGGGGAGGAGTGAAAAGTGGAATCAATAAATCTTAACCTCATTCACCATGATCTCGAGCTCTTATTAAGTAAATTAATTTAAGTTAATTTAACTCGATCATGACTCCCGATCACAGTGATTTAGTGAGGGGGAAATTGCATTAGGAAAGGCCACACTTGCTAGATAGAAGAACGGAAGAAAATTAGATCCACTTAGCAATGTGAATTAATATGGAAATAGCAGGTGTAAATTTAACCTTATCAAGAGAGTGAAAATTATCTTCATAAATTTGGAGAAATAGCCCCCAAGTTGCTTATAAATCTATTTAAAACAAAAATATTACAAAAAGTGTAGTAAAATTAATTTAAAATACACTCCCATCTATCGCCTCCAAGAAAAGTCAGCATCAGGGCGAAGTTCAATGCAACGAGGCAACGAGGGGAGAAACGCAACTCAACGGAGGAGCATCAGGTACCTCCAGACCTGCAGCAACCTCCCTGTCAGTCATCTCCCAAAGCCACACGCCTCTTCACCTTAACCTGCTCATCTGAAGGAGTTCTGTCAGCAAGAAAGGCAACAGCCTGAATGTCCCAGCAAGGTTTCTAGATAGATACCCAAAAAAAAAAGAAGAGGGCATCTCATAAACATCTTTAACTGCAGCAAGTTCACAAGATGGACAAGAACTCAGCTCCTGCCTGAAGTTTATGAAGACACTGCATTAAATCTGGAAAGATCGGTGGCCATGAGAAATGCTTGCTCATCACTATTAGACCATCCCAAAACCTGGCTTTTGAGTAGGAACATCCCTTTAGCCTCAGCTAGAAGCCAAGTTGGAAGCATCACTGGGACTGCAGCCTCACCAGCCTTTTCACATCACACTTAAGGTGAGAAAGGTATTAAAAATAAATAGTTGACAGTTGAGTATGGCGCACAACAGCATTTCGGTGCCACCACCACCAAAGCTGCCAATCGTTTTGGGGAAAACCAAAGCAAAGCAGAAAGAAAGCAGCTCGCAGCTCGCTGCTTGTTGCAGGTCCAAGAGGATGCTATGAACATTGGAGAGAAATAAACACCATAAAAACTATTGGAGAAGCATTTGCCATGTGCTTCCTCCAGACAGCGCAAACGATCAATCGCACACAACAAAGGTAACAGGGAGACTGAGTAAGAGATTTATTGCTTCTTTAAAATATAATTGTTTCAATTTGCTGGTGGCATTTTATCAAGATTTGTCTGAAACAGCCGTAAGATCTAAACCACATCATTTAATGAAGTCGGAGATTAATACAGATAAATTTGTTCTACAAGTGGGAGTTCTCAGCCAATTGCAGCAGAATCTTGATCCCTACACCACTCCACGGCAGGGGGGTTGGAACTAGATGATCTTCAAGGTCCCTTCCAACACAAATCATTCTATGATTCTATGAACAGGTCACTCCCCTGCAAAATCACCACTTGGTTGAGCAAGATCCATCACTCAACGGCCAGAGACTCCAACTCTAACCCTGCCTGAATCCCCTGCCCTCCTCATCTCTCACCATGGGTCCTCTATCCATCAAGCACTCAGATCTGGACTAACAAGCTGCAAGTGAAGAACCTGAGCTGAATAGTCAAGAACACAAGTTTTTTAGTTAACTAAGGCTGAAGATCATAGAATCACAGAATCCCAGCATGGTAGGGGTTGGCACAGACCTCTGGAGATCATCTCATCCACGCCCATGCTTCAGCAGGGTCACCCAGAGCAGGGGGCCTAGGATTGCATAGTCCAGGCACGTTTGGAATCCCTCTGGAGAAGGAGACTCCACAACCCCTCTGGGCAGTCTGGTCCAGGCTCTGACACACTCACAGCAAAGAAGTTTCGCGTCCCATTCAGATGGACCCTCCCAGCTTCCATTTTGTGATTGTTGCCCCTTGTCCTGTAGCTGGGCACCACTGACAAGAGTCTGTCCCCAAACTCTTGCTCCCTACCCTTTAGATATTGATCAGATCCCCTCTCAGGCTTCTCTTCTCCAGCTGAACAGCCCCAGGGCTCTCAGCCTTTCTTTGGCACTGAGATGCTCCAGGCCCCTCATAAGAATAGAAACATAGAAGGGTTTGGATTGGAAAGACCTTTGAAGAGTATCTCATCCAACCCCCCTGCAGTGAACAGGGCCATCTTCAACTAGAAGAGGTTGCTCAAAGTCCCCTTCAACCTGACCTTGATTGTCAGGCATCTACAGCCTCTATGGGCAACCAAGTTCATAATCAATTACAGCACTGGATTGAACACAGGCAGATATCTGTACATCACCAAGGAGCAGCAGATTCAATTTGATGGCTTTGAGAAGTCTTTTTCTCCCTCCCTTCCCACTGATGCTTGAAAGAGTTTTGCAAGTCGGGCTCATATGTCAACGGGATAACAGTGTTGGGCAGCACCATGTCACAGTATGACACAATGACTTGCACTATAAAGACCAACAAGTGGCAAAAACATCCCATTTCACTGGCTGGAAAAGCCATTGCAGAACCTAATGGACCACCAAACAGCAGGTACAAGATGCAAAATCTCCTTCCAGAAATGAAACTGGGACAATTATGGAGCAGGGTGAGCCTTGTCTGGCTCATGTTTTCTCTTTCAAGGTCCCAGTTTCAATGTGCATTAATGGTGGACAGACACTAAAGTTTTGCCCACATTTCTCACAAAACATTTAAAAACCAAACTAGAACCAAAAATCAATCTTTTCTCTGATAACAGGCAAGATTTGCAGTGAGGGCAGTGACTGAGGAAGAAAGGTTGTTTGAACAGGGTTGCATGTACCAGGAACAGAAAGCAGCAGCTGTTTCACACCTAAATAAAAGTCAGATTTGCTCGAAACACCTGGTTCATGACCAAAAAAAGCAGGAAAATGAGCTAGGGATGGGAAAGGGCAAAAGACAGATGTAAAATATGCTCATTGTGGGAAATTCGAGTAGCACATATGTGGCCAAAGCTACAGGAGTGACCAGAACCAGAGTCAGCATCACACCCAACTCTGCAGAAGGAAGCAGGAGATTAAAAGCCACGAGAAACAAATCCTCATTTGCACGCAAAATACAAAGCACCGTAATTACCAGCAGCAAATTATGAAGCTCTAAGGAAACAAGACAATGGAAGATTTTACCATAACATACTCATACATTTACAATGCAAAAGCCACACCGTGAAAAAATTAGTAATAATCATTTAAAAAAGCTGCTTTGGGGGCCCAAAGAACAAAGACAACGATTATTTATTTGACAGTCTGACTTTCTATCATTGCAGCAAGCAAGGAAGAACTCTAATGGGCAGGTAGGATGCACACACATGCAGCTCTGATTCAACAAAAATGCAGGATGAGGGAGAAAGACAAAGAAGATGTGGTTTGATTTTGGGCAAAGGAAACACAAAAAGTTGGCCCCAAGGATGAGCAAATGGAGGTAGCACCTACAAGAGGAGTAATTGCACCGGAGGAGGTGAACCAGATGCTTTTCAAGGGGAGTGAAAGGAGATGTCCAAACTCATCCAGCCTGGATGGGGCTTTCAGCAACCTGGTCTAGTGGAAGGTGTCCCTGCCTATGGCAGAGGAGTTGGAACTAGATGATCTTTAAGGTCCCTTCCAACTCAAGCCATTCTGTGATTCTATGATTGTATGACGTGGATGTCAGGACATGACAGACAGGCGGGAAGATACACAATGCAAAAGTAGAAGGTGAAGAAAAAGGAGGCAGCAGCAAAGGTTAAGACTGAGAGTAAAAAAATGTGTGAAAATCAGCCATTAGACCAAAATGATCCTGCAGTGTCCATACGAGAAGGAGCACTTTGACATGAAGGTTGGTATGGTACAAGAGACATGGAGTTTCTCAATTAAGAGCTTGAGAAAACAAGACAAAATAAGAAACCTGATTTTGTATTTAAAGAGTAATTTAAAAACACATATTTTTATTTTTTTCTTCAATCTCTGTTTACCTGCTACTTTTCCTCATCACCCTGAAGACTTCCTAAACCTTCAGATACCAACATTCGTGAAATTCAAAGCCAAATCTACTTAATACAGGGGAAAAATCAGGTGAAATTAAAGCTTTAAAAACAATCACCACAATATTTTACTCTCTGCAGCACCCACCATAAAAAAAAATGTCAACACTTCAGGGAAAAATAACTTTTGTAAGAAACCACCTGGAGGAGGGTGTTGATGCCAACTTGTGTGGCTGCTCCACCAGAGGACTTGATCCTCCAGCTCCTCAAGTTTGCTACTCTGGTATGAATACCAGAACAATCACGCTCATAGTGGAGCAGCACAGGTTTCTCTTAGACCAAAATATCACCAGGGACAGGGGCAAAAGAGCATTTCAGAAGGAAGAGAACTTACTCAGAACCTAAGAATAGCCAGAACTTGGTTTATAACCAACCCCATCCATGCTAATAGTGTCTTTTTTTAGACCATCAATTACCACAATGACCTTCCTGCTTATGATCAAGTTCCAGGCTTTGTCTTAGCCTCTGAGATCATAGAATTCTGAAATCACAGAATCATGGAATCACAGAATGGTTTGGGTTGCAAGTGACCTTAAATAGCAACTAGCTCCAACCTCCTTCCATAGGCAGAGACACCTCCCACTAGAGTAGGTTGCTCAAAGCACCATCCAACCTGTTCATTTACAGAGATGTGGCATCTGCAATTTCTCTGTGCAACCTGTTCCAGTGTCTCACCACTCTCAGAGCATAGAACTTCATCCTTATGTCCAATATATATCTACCGTCTTCTAGTTTACAATCATCACCTCTTGTCCCATCACTACAGATGTTGTTAAAAAGTCTGTCCCCATCTTTCTGACAGGCCCCTTCAAGTCCTGAAAGGCCACAAGAAGGCCCCCCTGGAGCCTTCTCTTCTACAGGCTGAACACCCCCAACTCTCTCAGCCTGACCTCCCAGCAGAGGGGTTCCAGCCCTCCCAGCATTGCTGGGGCTCCTCTGGCCCTGCTCCAACAGGTCCATGTCATTCTTATGCTACAGACCCCAGAGCTGAACACAGTGCTCCAGGTGAGGTGTCACAAGTTCCCTGGTAACATCTCCACCAGCTATCGTGGCTGCAGCTCACTAGGAGCTGAAATACAGACATCAATACAGCTGGTTTAGGAAGACTCGGACTCAAAGGTATGGCACACCATCCTTCGGTGACACCCTTCTTCAGACAGGTGCTGGCACGTTGACTTACTTGCTACAGGGCCTGACTGATGTTCCACCAATCCAGATCACCGAGGAAGAAGCAAGTTTGTGCCTGCACCTACCTCCTGGTGTAGATTTGGAGCTGCTGCCTCCAACACACTTTTGATAAGCTTCTCCATAGCACCAACATGCACAATAACGTTCTAAAGCAACAGGAAGCTCTGGCCTCATTAGCAGGCTTGACCATCAGTAATTAGGAGGCTGCATCTATCTCAAAACGAAGCCGTGTGTTTCCTTAGGTCTGATGTAGACCTCTGTGTGTTGACTCAGCTTCCTCACAGCTTATTTAACCGCTTCACAGAAACAATTTTTTCCAAGACAGAATAAAAATGAAGCTGTTGGCCACCGACTCATGATAACATGATTACTAAGATGATTTTACACTTCAAGTCAATAAACCCAGCATAGAAGCAGCTAAACAAATGGAGAAATTAAGCAATGAACACACAACAGTAATAACACGAAGCCAACATGGGAGTTCCCTCAGCTCCCATGTCCCAGCTGGCCATGTACAAGGGTTGGAAGAATTACCTGGGTGTCATGGGGCGTCTTGTCTTCCAGTTGGGAACAGGGTTGCTGAAGGATGATAAGGCTGGTGACACCACATTCTTCTTCACTATCCTATAGCGTGTCTTTATCACTTTGTTGGCTGGGGGGGTCTTCACAAAGTGCAAGTTTGCTCCTACAAGAAACCAAATGAAAAAGAAGGTTTGAAATTCAGGTGTGCACGGGACAGAAGGGATCTCACCAATGTAAGTCCTACGCCCAACTCTTTATCACCTGCAAAAGGGGTAAAAGACACATGGGATGTGTCAAGCATGGGACCACCATGGTTGATGGCAGCAGAAAGGCTCTGATGGGCCTGGGGGTCTTTGGCTTCATCAGCCCAGAAGCAAAGCCCTACTAGGTGAATTACACACTCACCAACAATACCTTGATCCCCAATATCTACATTGGAAATAGATTTATGCATTTAATCATATCCATTTCCATCAAATCATAGAATCATTTGGGTTGGGAAACACCTCTAAGATCATCAAGTCCAACTGTTAACCCAGCACTGCCAGGTCACCACTAAATCATGTCCCTCATCACCACATCTCCATGACTTTGAAAACTCTCCAGGGATGAGGACTCCACCACTGCCCTGGGCAGCCTGGGACAGGCCCTGACAACCCTTTCCATGAAGAAATTGTTCCTCATGTCCAAAAATACTTCTCATCATATTTTGCAGGATGATCTCCATATACTGGGTTATTCTGCTGAATTTTTCATGCAATTAACAGTGATACGTTTGATGCTGGTTTTCCTCCACTTGATCATGAGCGATTTTTTTGGTGGCTTTAAGGAATGCATCTAATTGCTTGACTTTTATAACATACGGCTGTAACTGCCCAGATAATTAAAGCTGACACTACATGCTGAGACTAAGTCTTCTGGTTTTATAACTGATTTAACAGGCTGACTGTTTTTCTTGGAGATACTTTAATGAAAATTATTGCAAGGTTGAGAGGAGGAACGCAGAATAATTATTTCCCCTGCAAATGTTGTCCCCAGCCCCATCTCTGCAAGAGAACAAAGTTGGTAATCTCAGGATGCTGGATCTGTGTCGAAATGAGAAAATCAGGAAAATTTTAGAGCCAATCTCGTTTTCTACCAAGCAGAGTGAGTAGCTTCCCTTTCTCTCTGCAGCTGCAGTAACACCAGTTTGTGGCTTTACAGTTCAATATGGAGAGTACTTTCCTTCTTAAGAGTTCCTGAGCAAGCTAGCATCTTGCATTAGGTTCAGGAGGGATCAGGCTGCCTGTATTTTTCACTCCCAAACTCATCCAGAAAGTTATAACTTCTGATGGGGGAGAGAAGAAAAGGAGACTCTGCCACAACTTGTAAATCACTAGAATTTTTCATAATAAAGACGACAATCACAATAACACCCCTCTAAAATAACCACCAAGCAAGAAGCATATGGAGGGATCCATAACCTTCGACACCACCTATAAACCCCTGAGCAGGCTCACGACACAGTCACTGAAATCATCTTTTTTAACAAGGCTGCAATAGAATTTGGAAGGCGTTTTGTATCAATGGTCCCACCAGCTCTGATGTGGCATTGTGCTTGCTCACATTGCAGAGTAGGGGACCTTCAACCTCTGTTTCCACCACACATGAAGCCAGATTCTCACATTGGAGTGTTATTTTAAGACTCTTTTACATCCCTCCAACTCCAGTGTGGGACCTCTGCTTCACTAATACGTCAAAATAATGCTTCAGCATTATTATAGGCAGCAGATTTTCATGATGATTTCAAGACCTGGATGCTGCTGTTAACCAGTGAGAAGGCATAAAAACAGAAGTATGACAACATACGTGTGAAATAAGGGTAAGTGAAGTCAACCAATAAATGCTGAACAAACTAAAAAGCCAGGAAGTTAAGGCGAGTAACTGAAGCTTCCGGTAATTTGAAATGAAAAATTTTAAAAAATAAAATAAAAATGGATGTTTTGTGCCCCCCATGTCAAGCTCATGAAGTTCCACAAGGCCAAATGCAAGGTCCTGCACATGGGTTGGGGCAATCCCAATATCAGCACAGGCTGGGGGTGAAGAAATCAAGAGCAGCCCTGCAGAGAAGGACTTGGAAGTGCTGGGGGTGAGAAGCTGGAGCTGAGCTGGCACCGTGCACTCACAGCCCAGCAGCCAGTGGCACCCTGGGCTGCATCCCCAGCAGCGTGGGCAGCAGGGCGAGGGAGGGGATCCTTAAAGTGCTGAAAGGCCACAAGAAGGTCTTCCCTGGAGCCTTCTCTTCTCCAGCCTGAACACCCCCAACTCTCTCAGCCTGGCCTCCCAGCAGAGGGGTTCCAGCCCTCCCAGCATCTCCGTGGCCTCCTCTGGCCATTTCAACTTCAAGTCTTTCTTGTGTTGAGATAGAGCATCAACCACGTACCCAAAGCAACCCTTTCCCATTGCAGAAGGGATGAGAGCCACAACCCCACATCCTCCCTGAACACCAACAGCAGAAGTTGACCCTTTCATTTCACCACTCCAACCTTACAAAATTATTAAGCTGGAAATTTGTTGAATATTTTTTTTTTTTTTCTTTTTTTTTCCCCTACAGAAGCTTGAACAGCTACTAAATCAACTCAAAACCTCATCAAACTCCTGCCTGCCATCATCCCCCACCTCAACACTGGCACAACACAGAGGTCCCAAATCGTTGCAGCTTGCAGGCATCCTTGTCCCCTCCTCCTTCCCCGAACGGGCTGGCACCTGGTAAACTCTATTCCCTGGCAGTAATTGGATGGTGTATTCATGCCGAAGCTGCTCTTCTGAAAGTGCCTCCGTGTGCTGCTCCACCATTAACCACCTCCTGAAAGAGACTCTCCGAAGAGCTCAGTTTTCTATTATTACTTGCTAGCTGAGGGGTTTTGTGTAGATAATCATGTTATTTAGATAGGATGTTGGTTTAATTCCCTTCATTACAGGCTCCCGGGGTTGTAATTTTTTTTTTCTCCGCATGATGTATTCCCCGTGGCACATTTCACTCAAATCAAACACTTTACGCTTTTATTACAAACAATACCCTAGCGTCCCCCGTTATCAGCCCGGCGCACACATGCACGCTCCTCGCCGAGATCCAGAGGTCAGTTCTAATGACTAATCGATCTCATTAGCTTTCCTAATTAAAAACTTTACTACCGCAATGGAAGACAAACTACAAAAAAAAAACAAAAAAAAAACAAAAAAAAAACCCAAACCACCACACAAAAAACAAAACACAACCAAAAAAACCCACAACCAACTGCTTGCATCATATTTGAATGGGATATGAGCATCATTTATCAGCCGGGGCTTGCCGCCCGCGCCCATCACGACAGGCCGTGTGCTGCTGAGGTCAGGGATTTATTAGGAGCCGGGCGTCACTCGCACCTACCGCACCTGCAGTAAAAATACTGGTGCAAAATCCAGCATTGACCTTGAGATGGGCAATTTGGTGCCAAAACCTCTTGCCACAGCACTGCAAGAAGTGGGATGCAGGACTCACCAGCGTGAGCAGCCTTTAGGAAAGGGGTTCAATGCAACACAGTTACAAGGAACCCTATTTCTGCTCTTATTTTGCTGTGAGACACACCAGGAATGGACCTCCTGGGGAAGGTGAAGGAGGGAAGGCAAAACCAGGGCTGGATCCTGCCATGTTGGTGGAAGAGCTGGAAACTACACAAGGTCCAATGAGCTTTCTAGCATCCTTAGAATCATAGAATCATTTGGTTGGAAGAGACCTTTAAGATCATCAAGTCCAGCGGTTGAACACCTTAAAACATATAAGCACCACTACACTGTAATCTTTTCTCCATCATTTCCAAATTGCCTGTTATTTTTATTCTCTGTCTCCCCAACATGAATGAAGTTCTAACATTTATAAGTGGTGGTACATGTTCCATCCCTCAAAAGATTCACTGCCAGGTTGGATGGGGCTCTGATCACCCTGCTTGAGTTGCAGATGTCCCTGCTCACTGCAGGGGGAGTTGGACTAGATGATCTTGAAAGGTCCCTTCCAACCCAAACCACTCTATCATTCATTCTGTCATTTTATCAAGTGCAAACAAAAAGACTAAAAAAATTTTTGTAAAAAGATCTATTTAACTCCATGGCAAGAAAACTGGGGAGAGAGACCATTCACCTGCTGTTACTTACTCCAACTCCTTCACCCTTGTAAGCTCACATGAAATCTGAATTCTCAACATCTGCCAAAAATTGAGCAGAGGGGAAACAGATGTTACCAAACAATGTCTGTTTCTCAGTTGAACCATGTCCAACAGTCTCAATCACAGAATCACATGCTCTCCAGTATGCTAGGGGTTGGCAAGGACCTCTGGAGATCATCACGCACAACACCCCTGCTCCAGCAGGGTCACCCAGAGCAGCAGGCCCAGGATCACATTCATAAAATGACAGGGAAGGGACGATTGAGTCCAATCCCATAGCAGCACAGGGTCACCCAGCACAGGCCACACAGGAACAGATCAAGACGGGTCTTGAAAGTCTCTAGAGAAGGAAACTCCACAATCTCTCTGGGCAACCTGGGGCACACTCATGTCAGAGTCTCACAAAAAATAAGTTTTTCTTCCTGTTCAGATGCAATCTCCTGGGTTCCAGTTTGTGCCCCTTGTCCTGCCACTGGGTACCACTGAAAACAGTCTGGCCCCATCCTCTTGACACCCACCTATTGATCATCATCAATCAGATCCCCTCTCAGGCTGCTCTTCTCCAGCTGAACAGCCCCATGGCTCTCAGCCTTTCCTCAGCACAGAGATGCTCCAGTCCCCTCAGTATCTTTGTAGCCTCCAGTGGACTCTCTCTGGCAGTTGCTGATCTCCCTGGAACTGGGGAGCCTAGAACAGGACATAATACTCCAGAATTGGCCTCACTGGAGCCAGAGTAGAGGGGGAGGAGAACCAGGGTTACCCTTAAGACTGGCATGCAGGCCATGCAGAAGACTGCACCCTGAGCCATTTATTTCTGTGTGCCTGTGCCGTTACAACAACTCTCCAGGGACAGGACAGCATCGTCAGCCAGCCAACCTCTAACTACTAAGTGGGCAAGTCCATGCAGCAAGAGGAAGATGCTGCAGCTCGGGGTAGATTAGGGAAATTGCAATATTGGTGGAGTCAATCCTGTCCACCTACTGTTGGAAAAAAGAAAGATAAATAAGCAGTGGTAATTTCAGAAGCACAGATTCCAAAATACAAAATATTATTGCTGCTTTCAGAAAAGGATATAGGATATGTATCAGCACTAATGTGGCCAGAAGGACTAGAGCAGGGATTGGCCCCATGGAATGGCACTGGGGAGGTAGCCCCTTGAATCCTGGGTTCAGTTTTGGGACCCTCACTCACAGAAGGACATTGAGGGGCTGAAGCATGTTCAGAGAAGGGCAATGAAGCTGGGAAAGGGTCTAGAGCACAAGTCTGGTGAGGAGCAGCTGAGGGACCTGGGGTTGCTGAGCCTGGAGAAAAGGAGGCTCATGGGAGAACTTTCAACAACTCTCTGACAGGAGGTTGGAGCTGGGTGGGGTCAGTCTCTTCTCCCAAGGAACAAGTGCTAGGACAAGAGGAAATGGCCTTAAGTTGCACCAGGGGATGTTAAGTTAGACATGATGAAGAATTTCTTCCTGGAAAGGGATGTGAAGTCCTGTCCCAGGCTGCCCAGGGCACTGGTGGAATCCCCATCCCTGCAGGGGTTTCAAAGCCATGGAGATGTGGTGATGAGGGACATGGTTCAGTGGTGACCTTGAAGTGCTGGCAGAACAGTTGGACTTGATGATCTTAAAGGTCTTTTCCAACCTAAATAATTCTATAATAGAAAAAGCTTCTTATATGTGCACGTAAATTGCACAAGAACGGGAAAAAAACCTCAAGTAAGCTGTGCTGTGGGCCAGGACATGACCTGGGTCTTACCAGGTATTCTACAGTCCATCATCAGGCACCACAAACCTTCCTGTGCATGTATCTCTACTGGGGGACACTGGCCCACCAGGATCTCAGTGCCACTGCTGCTGTTATACCCCAGACTAGGCAAGCTGGGGAAGCAGTGAGTGACAGGTCCATTGATCTTTCCACATTTGGAAGTGAGATGAGAGCAGGAACAATTGCATGTGGGGAGCAGAAGCTGTAGCTTTGAGATGATGCCAGTATTGTCCCCAGCTCCAGAGGAAACCTCAGGGATGTGAAGCAAAGCAGCAGGGTGACCCTAAGGGACCCTTGTAACTCAGTCACAACAAGTACACTAAAAACCAAAGCAGAGGTCAAAAAAACCTCTGATAACACTGAATTCCTTTTCCAAAGCCAGTCATTAGGAAGAAAAATAAAGAGAAAAGGACTATGAGTATGTGTGCAACAGATGCCACCAGTGTGTCAGAGCTCCTGAGAAAGGCTGTGATGCCAGCAGAGATTTGGAAACCATAAACTCAAAACAAAAAGTAGGTCCAAAAATAACTGAAAATCACCGTCAAAAGGTATTCTGAAAGCAATCACTTTCTAAAATGAAGATCAAGCCAAGGTGACTCCAGGCCTGGAAGTAAACATTCAGCATAATCCAACATTAGTTGTTCCTCAGCTCCCAGAACGAAGGTGCCACTCACCCACTACCCAAAGCGAACCCATGCTGCAGCAGCAGGACAATCACCCATGTGCAACGATGCTCTGGAACAGCACAAGACCAAAGCTTCCTCCTCTTCACAGGGCATGTCATCTCTGACCCAAGACCACTTGGCTGGTAGCAGATCTTGCTCTCCCAGCAAGCCTGGAGCTGAAGAGCATCCTTGTTTGTGACCACACATGAAACAGGTTGGGAACCAGAGAATCATGGAATGGTTTGGGTTGGAAGAGACCTTTCAAGGTCATCTAGTCCAATCCCTTGCACAGAGCAGGGACATCTGCAACAAGAGCAGGTTGCTCAGAGCCCCATCCAACCTCACACAGAATGGTTCCAGACACAGGACACTGACCACCTCTCTGGACAACCCGTGGAAGACTTTCAAAGCCATGGTCTCACCACCCTCAGCATCAAGATGAATCTAAATAAAGTTTCCTCACAGCTCCTACACCACAAAGCAAATTGGTTTGGTGTTTCCCATGACACCAGGAGCCCCCACAAGACCTCAGCCCTGAGCCATGAGACTCTGATGCCTTTTTCCTGGCTACCGACTTGGCAAGGTCCCCAGAGTAAAGGAAAGGATTTGGGATTACTGTAAGACCGTGACGAGTTTAGTGAAAGCAGAGACCAGAATTGCAGGATGATCATCACAGAACCTGTTTCAATATGTTCACCCAGAGTGGCACAGCAAGAGGTTAATTATATCGCTACTGGAATCAGCTTCCAAAAGGACCATCCTTCGGTTTTAAGAGGGGAATTTAATTTTCACACTCATTCAGTTCAGAGCTCTATCAAGAGCAGTGGCTCTTGATGCCAGAATGTAAACGATGGTTTATGATCATGAACTGCTGCTTCAGAGGAAATAAATCTGATTGATCAAAAGTGCTTTTACCTGTGACCTCAAGCAAGGCTGCTGGTCCTGCTGTAATAATCATGGAGGACAACAGAAGAACGGGCTGTGCAGCCAAAATGGTTTCATGGACTCCCAACAATGTTGCAATATTCACCTAGCACAGCAAGGAGCTTTCAGCCAAGAACATTTGGGGAATTGATACCTAATCTGCTGCACTAATTCCTTTACGCTGCGCAGACCGCAGGGAAAGATGAAGTGAACAGAAGGCATCAGGCACGACGCTGCATTGGTGGGGTGGCACTTTGGAGAGATGGACTGGAAGGAAACACCCACTGGATCAGGCAAGGTGTTAAAATCCACATATGCTATTCGAATGAATTGCATGTGTCTGGGTGTGCACACAAAAATCCTGGGTTTAAGCCAAAAGAACAGGACTTTTGTTTCCTGAAAACGTGGAGTGGGAGCTATGGGGAAAGCATCACCCAGGTTCAAGGTCAAGGGAGGGGATTCTGTCCCTCTGCTCCAGTGGAGAGTCAATCCCCTGTAGTGCTGGTTCCAATTCTGGAGTGCTCAGCACAGGAGACACAGGGACCTGTTAGAGCAGGGCCAAAGGAGCCCCAGCAATGCTGGGAGGGCTGGAACACCTCTGCTGGGAGGCCAGGCTGAGAGAGCTGGGGGTGTTCAGCCTGGAGAAGAGAAGGCTCCAGGGAGACCTTCTTGTGGCCTTTCAAGACTTCAAGAGGCCTGTCAGAAAGATGGGGACAGACTTTTTAGCAGGACAAGGGGTGATGGTTTTAAACTAAAAGAGGGAAATTTAGACAAGAGAGAAGACAGAAATTTTTGGCACTGAGAGTGGTGAGACCCTGGCCCAGGTTGTCCAGAGAGGTGGTCAATGCCCCATCCCTGGAACAATTCCAGGTGAGGCTGTCTGGGGCCCTGAGCAACCTGCTCTAGTTGCAGATGTCCCTGCTTAGTGCAGGGGGGTTGGATGAAATGACCTTTGAAGTTCCCTTGCAGTCCAGACCATTCTATGATTCGATGATTATCTAAACCTCACCAGGCAAAAGTTCATTAGCACCTCAGAAGTCTAGAGAAAGCCCCAGAGAAACTTATTTCTGGAAAAGAAACATTTCAGCACGGAAACTGTACATGGTTAAAGCAGAGCTCACTAAAGCTACATCCCAACTTGCCTTAGACTGAAGGAGGGCTCAAAACTTGCTCTAGTGCTCTCATCACACGCAATATCAGTGTCTCAGGACACCAACCCATATCCTTGCGCTGCTTCCATGTTTCTCGACTGTCTTCTCCAAGAATTTTGACAGCAAGATACATCTGTGTGCCTTTATATAGGTGAGGACCCACTGTCACTATCAGGTAGGGTTGGGTAGTGCTGTCCTGAAGCACTTGGACCCTACAGTAGCCTGTCCCCTCCCTTCCTACTTGTTCAACCTTTTTTCTTGCTTATGTTCTCAAAATGTGGTTGAGCTGTGACTCAAAAACTGATTTGAAAAGAACAGTTGAGACTGAAAGGGACTTCTGGAGATTACTTGGTGCACCTCCTTGTTCCAGCAGGTCCACCTACAGCCAGCTTCCCAGGACCATGCCCAGATGGCTCCTGAATATCTCCAAGGAAGGAGACTCCACAGCCTCCCTGGGCAACCAGTGCCAGCGCTCGATAACCCTCACACTGGAGAAGTGTTTCCTAATGTTTACATGAAGCCTCCTTTGGTCCTATTACTGGGCACCATTGACAATGGCTCCATCCTCCCGGCACCCTCCCTTCAACTATTTACAGACATCAATAAGATCCTCCCTGAGCCTTCTCTTCAAATATAACACTCTTCATCACATCAAGAACTCAGCAGCAGCACTGCATGTGAGGCTCATACCACCAGCAGGACCTGGCAATGGGTAAAGCTCCTCCAGCTGCCAGTGAGGACCTATCACGCTAATCCAAGTGAATATCCAGAGGTTCTGAAGCACAACCCAGATGACATTTATGCTTTGATTACTTTAAAGGCTGTTGAGACACCAACAAAGCTTCTAGCATAATGCAAAGGAAGAAAGGCTGAGCCTCTCAGCAACCTGATCTAGTTGAGGATGTCCCTGCTCACTGAAGTTGGACTAGATGTCCTTTAGAGATCCCTTCCAACCTGGGGCATTCTGTGGTTCTATGCTTCTATGAAAGAGCATCTCTGTGTCCCTATTTCAAAAATAATCCAAATGTTTAGGAAAGTGCCACCATGCATGGGGATGTTATAGGGGAACCAGGTGATCCCTCGACCTTTGAGAAGGACAGGAAGGGAGCAATGAGAAGAGCATCTGGAGAAGCTGGGGATGCCGCAGCAAACAGAATACTTCTGGTGGAAACATCATCAGAGAGTGTGACAGGAGAGAAGGAGAGGCAGCAGAAGGAAAAGAAGCAGATGTGAAAGTCAGAAGCAGATGTGAAAGTCAGAGGGCTCCAAGAAACTTGCTGGGAAAATGCTGCTGCAGAAGACACTCAGGATCAGCTTCCTGAAAGGCCAAGGACCTGAAACCCCCTTTCAGTTGTGCCTGATGCTGAACAAGTTCAAGAGAAGAAAACCACAGAACATCATCAAATCGTTTTGGTTGGAAAAGACCTTTAAGATCATTGAGTCTAACCACTAACACAGCACTGCCAGATCACCACTAAACCCTGTCCCACCACTAAACTGATCATCAGCACATTGTATATCATGGGTTGGGCTCCCCTTCCTCCAGTAAGCAGGAAACCATCTGGTTGCTCACCGGAGTTTGCATCCCTTAGGTTCATGATAGGATTAACTTCTCCAGTTGAATGACACTGGGGAAGGACTGGGACACAGCTCTAAGATAAGGGCAGCTCCATGAGGACTCAACACCACACTGAAGCCCACAAAAAAAAGTGCAAAGGGATGTAAATCACTGCCCAGGGTCCAGCCGTGCTTCTGGACACATCAAATGCTTCAAGCTCTAGGTCAGCACACTTCAGAGCAACACTAGCACCTGCAGCCAGGTGATCTGAGAAGCCATAAAGAATAAAAGGCAGAACAGAGCATCTTTGACTTAGGTCTACAATTTGAATCATAGAATTATTTAGGTTGGAAAAGACCTTTAAGATCATCAAGTCCAACTGTTCTGCCAGCACTGCCAGGTCACCACATCTATATGTCTTCTAAACCCCTCCAGGGATGGGAACTCCTCCAATGCCCTGGGCAGACTGGGACAGGACTTCACAACCCTTTCCAGGAAGAAATTCTTCCTCGGGTACAACCTGAGCCTCCCCTGGTGCAACTTGAGGATGTTTCCTCTTACCCTAGCACTTGTTCCTTGGGAGAAGAGACCGATCCCATCTGGCTCCAACCTCCTGTCAAGGACTTGTTGAGAGGGAGAAGGTATCCCCTGAGCATCCTCTTCTCCAGGCTCAACAACCCCAGGTCCCTCAGAAACTCCTCACCAGACTTGTTCTCTAGACCCTTCCCCAGCTTCACTGCCCTTTTCTGGACATGCTCCAGCCCCTTAAGGTCCTTCTCAGAGTGAGGGGCCCAATACTGAACCCAGGATTCAAGTGGTGGCCTCCCCAGTGCCCAGTTCAGGGGAACAATCCCTGCCCTAGTGCTTCTGGCCACACTAAAAGGCTGGTGGCCTTTTTGGCCACCTGGGCACATGCTAGATCATCTTCAGCCCATTGCTGACCAAATATATAAATATTAACATATTTAAACTGCAACAGAAACACTAGCAAAAATCTAGGTTTTTTTCCTCCAATCACAAAATACAGAGAGAGTCAGAGATGGATGGACTCCAACAAAATCTTGCTGAGGGCAGGAGAACACATCACTCGTCACCTACCTCCCAGTAACCCAAGAAGATGGCAGTTTCTTGGAAGTGCTGGATTAACAGTTGGACTCGAGGATCTTAAAGGTCTTTTACAACCTAAATGATTCTATTCTATGACTCTATGAAGATGTGAGGTCCAAAAACCATGATCCAACTCTCAGCAGCTGGTGGGTAGGCAAGAAAGCCCTGGGATCCACCCACTGGGACACCATCCCTTCTGCTAAGAAGCCCCAGGGTGGTCCCACCCGAGCACCACAGGAGCAGATGAGCCTGCTAAGGATGGGGAGACACCACATTATCCACCTCCCCACTGAGACATGGGAGACATAGTCACATTTAATGGGCTAAAGACACTTTTCATAGCTACAGCCCACGTTAAAGAGCCCGAATGGGTCTCTGGAGCATTGGACCTTGTTCAAACATAACCCTTATTATTATAACAAAAGAGGGTGGTGGTTTTTTTTTTTCCCCCCCTTCTGTCA
This sequence comes from Megaceryle maxima, assembly GCA_024605025.1. NCBI lineage: Eukaryota > Metazoa > Chordata > Aves > Coraciiformes > Cerylidae > Megaceryle > Megaceryle maxima. The sequence goes on along the minus strand of JANHGN010021284.1, from coordinate 5,532 downwards.
GTGAATGATTATTAATGTGTTTCCAGGAGCTGGGTCCATTTCTCTAAATGAGAGCAGGATGGCAGGAGGAAGGCTGATAAATGCCCTCCTCCCCCCGGCCTCACGGCGGGAGCTGCCAGGGGTTCTCGTTCTAACAAGCTGCAGATGGAAGACGACTGGAATAACAAAGTATGAATTTTTATGAGTCTAATAAATCACTCCATTTTTCCCACTCTTGATCGTTTTCAGCACTTCAGACACCAGAAAAAACCCTGGCTATAATCAAATGGGTACATGGATCTCGTGTTAACGCCTCGCTACAGCACGGAGAGCAGTGGCTCTGCCGCAGGAAACGTCGGGGAGCACTCATCGGGCTGGAAATCCATTTGCATTCATGCTTCAGGACTGACTTTTTTTTTTTTTTTAATTTAACAAGGAGAAATTTGAATCCACTAGGTATCCTTCTCCACCCTCAAAGCCACTAATCAAACTAAAGGCCACCCAGTTTTCACCTTACCTAACTATCCATTTAAAAAGACCCTGACCTGACCCCAGCATCAGCAGAGATACTCATACAAACTCTGTGAGAATGGAGAAAAACTTTGCAGACAGCAGGTTTATTAAGATCCTTTTAATCCTCCTTTCTAAACTTCTGTATAAAGCAGGAAAAGGACAAATTTCAAATCCATCCCTCCAAGAAACAAAAGGTTTCAACTTCACGTTGGAATCACTGAATGTGTGCCCAAGTATCTACCAAAAGGCCTGATAAGCACCATGGTGATGGAAAGAAAGAGGCAAGACTTTGCTCTTCATACCCAAAAACTACTCTGAAAATCTCCAGGACTGTGATCAGCTGCACAGAATGAAGCCAAAGTCAGAGACATCATGATGTGGTTAAGCAAATGAGAACACAACCATTGTTCCCCCCACCTGTCTGCAATCCCTCGAGACCAAGCACAGGAATGAAACCAGAAGTCATGGAACTTTAAAACCCACAAAAAACCACCATTCTAATGTATCATAGAAAGATAGACTAGTTTGGGTTGGAAGAGACCTTAAAGATCATCTAGTTCCAATCCCTCCTCCAACTGCTCCTGCAACTAGAGCAGGTTGCTCAGAGCCCTGGCCAACATCACCTGCAATGGTTCCAGGGATGGGGCATCAACCACCTCTCTGGGCAACTTGGGCTAGGGTCTCATCACCTTCATCATAACAAATTTCTTCCTTGTATTCAGTCTAAATCTCCCTCTTCTCGTTTAAAACCATCAGCCCTTGTCCTGTCCCGACAGGCCACACTAAAATGTCTGTCCCCACCTTTCATATAAGCCCTCTTGAAGTCCTGATAGGCCATAAGAGTTTCCAGAAGGATCTGTTCCATGATCCTGCTGGGCACAGAGGTGATACCAACTGGCCTGTAGTTCCCCAGATTTCCATTTTCCCCTTTTTAAAACTGGGGATTCTGTTTCCCGTTTCCCAGCCAGTGGGAAATACACTGGTCTGCCGGGACTTCTCAAATACCATGGATCATGGATGCAGTTCTCCTGCTCCCCACACCAATGGCTGCCTCCATCCCACTGCGCCAGTGAAGCAGCAGCATCCCGAGTCTTTGATGCTTCACATCCTCAAAGGATGGAGGGCAACTGAGCTGGGAAACCTGTTGTTTCCGTCATCCTCATCCTGCCCCAGTCTTTAATCCATCTGATACGTTTCCCCTTTGCCTCCACCCCCCCCCCCCACTGCTTTTCATTTGCTTTTCCAGCACCGCACTGAATCAGGGAGGGAATTCATCTTTGACAAACATTTACCGATTATCAAATCACAACAGCAGCCGCAGACAGGGGCAATAAGTCACTCGGAGCAGGCGTCCGTATCGCAGGCTGAGGAGTTTGGGCAGCTCCTCAATGACAAATCGCTCCTGTCAAAGCTGCATGTTCCCCGGCGCTCCAAACCCGTGTTCTCCGTTGTTCCACGCTACCTGGTGTTTAATGACAACACTGTCAGGCTAAGACGAAGCCTCCACGCTGCGGACTGTCAAAGCCCTATTAGAGGAAAGATTGAGACCCTACTCTTCTTAAACTCACTCAAGCAACACAACCCGCTAGTTTTTATAATTATCGTGCGAGAGCCATCGATCGCGTGCTGACACCTAACCCATCCCTATGAAATGGGAGTAGTTTGCTGGGTGACAGTTACTATAGATTATTGTGGGTGGGTTGGTTGTGGGGTTTTTTTCTGCCTTCTCCCCTTTTATCCATCACTTGACAAAGCCCAGAACGGACGGGAAGGAAGAAGAAGAAAGCACCATCACTTAGGTGGCCCTTTCTATCCTAGATCTTTACCTTCAAAGTAACTTTTGGAAGTTTGCTGTTTGCAGGATGCTGCCCACATTGGGAAAATCAACCTGCCTACTCCACTTTACATGTCTTCCGGGATACAACCGGTACTCACAGCATCCCAGCATGGGGGACTACTGGAGATCATCTCATCCAACTCCTCTGCTCCAGCAGGGTCACCCAGAGCAGGGGGCCCCAGACTGCATTGTGCAGGTGGGTCTGGAATCTCTCCAGAGAATAAAATTCCACAACTTCTATAGGCAGCCTGGGCCAGGCTTTGACATCTTCACAGCAAAGAATTTCTTCCTCCTGTTCAGATGGAACCTCCTGGGTTTCAGTTTGTGCCTGTTGCCCCTTATCCTTTCGGCCACTGAAGACCTTTAAGATCATTGAGTCGAACCATTAACCCCATACTACCAAGTCCACCACTAAACTATGTCACTAAGTACCACATCTACATGTCTTTTAAATATCTCCACGGATGGTGACTCTACCATTTCCCTGTGCAGCCTGGGCCAGGCCTTGAGAAACCTTCCAGGGAAGAAAGTTTTCCTAATGTCCAACTTAAACCTACCCCGTCTCAACTTGAGGCCATTTCCCATTACTTTCTTTTTGTTTCAAACCATCACTCCGTGTCCTGTCCCAACAAGCCCTGTTAAAAAGTCTGTCCCCACCTTTCTGACAGGCCCCTTCAAGTCATGAAAGGCCACAAGATCTCTCTGGAGCCTTCTCTTCTCCAGGATGAACACCCCCAACTCTCTCAGCCTGGCCTCCCAGCACAGGGGTTCCAGCCCTCCCAGCACTGCTGGGGCTCCTTTGGCCCTGCTCCAGCAGGTCTCTGTCTCTCCTGTGCTGAAGACTCCAAAGATGGACACAGTGCTCCAAGTGGGGTTTCACCTGGACCCATCAGATCATTGTGTTTCACTCCCAGAGATTAAGCAGACAAAACTTTGGGTGTCACCAAAGAAAAGTCTTCTCCCAGAATAGAAACCCAGAGTTTGGAGTGAATTTGGTGTTCTGGGTAGGTTTTATTGAATTCCCCACAGGCATAAGGGAAAGGAACCATAGTCTGAGGGCAATGGGAAGCTACTTTGGAGCCATAAAAAGAGGCATGAAAGGAAGGAGATGAGAGTCAAGGAGCACTCAGTTGTACCAAGGGAAACCTGGGTTGAAGAGGAGGAACTATCTCCCAAGGAATAAAGCATAATTTGATGTTGTGGCTGCCCACCTCTCTTAGCACCTCCGCTAGCATGACCACTGAGAGACCATAACATGACCTCTCTGATTTTTGCAATCACTCTGCAACACATTTTGCATTTCACTGGGGAAAAGTCCTTTTATCTGAGCTACTTCCAACAGATAAAGCTGTGGACAGATGCTTGCTCCTAAATCCATCTTCCATCACAAGCAATGATCTTACTCTTCAGAAGCTCCACTGTCAAAACCAAGGCTGGGGCCACTTCACCATCAGTTATTTTGGAAGTCATACTCAATCTGGGTCACCGCCAGAGACTCAGAGTGGCCTCTGCACACACCCAGACAGCAGCAAATGCACATGCTAACTTGCATGGTAGACTTTCAAGAGACTTTGGAGGGGTGAGGGGAGGAGAAAGAACATTGCTGTTGCTTTAAAGAAATGACCTCATTTGCTCAGAGCAGCGACAGGATCCATTACGTTACTAAAAATAAGCATTTTCACAGCCTAAGCTACACACGAGCATTGGTCCGTGTGGTTTATTTGCTTCTATTGCCCATTTGGGTGATACAGTTGGGTGAGTTTGGCACCTATCCACTTTTTCCACCTCCCCAAAGACCCTAAAAATGAAGCCATCTGCACTAGAAGAGAAAGGACCCTCCGGCACTCCACTGACAGGCAGCTCTGAATGCTCAGTGTGGGGATAAATGGCACCAAGAGACACCCAAACCCTACTAAGCTATCACATCCCAGGGTTAGAGATGGAGAAACTGATACCACCAGGTCTGAAGTGGGACACGATGAGCCAAAACTGCCATTCCTGCACCAGAGGTGAAATCTTCTCATGGGTATGATCCAAATAAATGTCCCTTTTTGGGGTGGGGACAGTGAGATGGAGCTTAAACCATGGAAACATGATGCCCAGTGCTTGGTTGAAGTTCACAGGGAGGTTATGCTCACCTAAATCTACAGTGTCAAAAACCTAAGAGAAGATTACAAGAACATTTTCAGTGGCTACCTGGATGGCTCATGTGAGACATTCCTCATTAGGAAACCTGAAATAAGCACCACACCACATCAGACTGCATGAATTTTGATTCAAGGTCCTTCCAGACATGATTTCTTAGCCTAAAGGCACAAAGACAACCCCTACATTATCTTTTTCAGAGCAAAGAGGAAAGCTTTGGTGTTGGTGGCTTTTTAGCTCCTGAAGTCAATGAGAGAGACATCAGAAAAAGGAAAGCTCAGATCTCCAAGTCACCTGGTCCAAATGAACTTTGCTATATCCAAGGCTGCTAACAAAGAAGGGAACAAAAGGGAGAAGTTTCCACTTGTGGTTGAAAACAAATGCTCTTTTACGTGACATGTCCATAATCTGATCTCTACCCTCCAATCAAGAGAGCTTTATGCTGAGGTCTCCATCCCTGCAGCCCAGAGCATCATCCTGGCCTCTCTAACATCACACATTAAAGGCAACGGCATCACCTTCTGCGATGACAAACTTCTGGTAGTGCCTAAATTCTGCCTTTAAGAAACACCTTATTTTCTAAATCCTGAGTGACAGGTGAGCCGAGTGATCCTCTTGGCCCAGCCTTGGGATCACCCAGAAATGTCAGCATAGGAGAGGGTAAGAAGAACAAGGAATCTCGCTTGTCCTGCCTCCAAGTTTGACAAGCCATCCGTGGTAAGGATGATAACAGTTGATAAATTTCCATTTCCTGTCTGAGGCTGTCAGGTAAAATTTTTATTGACAACGCTCGAGGAGATGTCTGTAGTCTCATGGAAAAGGGCACAAGCTCCTGCTTGTTATTAAGCCAGATACATATTTGGGATAAAGAAACAGCTACTACCCACCCTCCACTGACAAATAAATTACAGAATCCCAGCATGGTGGGGATTAGAAGGGACCTCTGGAGATCATCTCATCCAACCCCTCTGCTACAGCACAGTCACCCAGAGCAGGGGGCCCAGCATCCCATTGTCCAGGTGGGTTTGGAATCTCTCCAGAGAAAGAAACTCCACAAC
>JANHGN010021283.1:0-20318 GCA_024605025.1 Megaceryle maxima | reverse complement strand
CTGCCCTGGGTGACCCTGCTCTGGCAGGGGGGTTGGACTCGATGATCTCCAGAGGTCCCTTCCAACCCCTACCATTCCATGATTCTATGATAGTTTAAACACTATCACACGAATCTTTTCATGATCCTGAGCCACAAACAATGTTGTTATATACCACCATGTGCTACAATACTATTAAGGCTTTTGAGTGAATAAGAGTTCAAGAAATTATTAGGGAGATGCAAATCAACTATTTTGGGTTTTTTTTTTTTTTTTTCATTTTATTATTTGTTACTCCCCATCTGAGCTGTGCTGTCAGGCCAGGATCTGTGCCTGGGGCAGTTGACTTTGGTGGCAGAGCATGCAGCACAAACCAGAGCTGGAGCCATGAAGATTTTCTTCTTACTGTCAGCCGTTACCTGCTTTCAGCACAGTCCTCCTCCATTGCATGAGCAGAGGCCCTGCTATAGCCTTTAGGCTGTAAACCTACAGCAGGATGGAAGAGAAGTAGGGCTTGGGCTGGGCCACTTATGTCAGCACAAAATGGAGCTTAAGAATATTTAAAAGCAGCCAGCCAAAGTTACTGTGTGTCTAATAAATCGTCATAATAAATGGCCACACTAAAGTGATGATCCAGAGTAACAGCCATCACTTGGGCATTGGTTTTGCCCTGCTGAAGTTTACCAGTACAACAGCAAAACCATAAATATTTTGCAATATTTTAAGGAATATCGGAGATCAGTGGTGGCCAGTTAACAGCTTGAAGACCAATTACAGCTTTCAAAACAGCTGTTTCCAGCCATCTAGCAGACCAACTAAATCAGGTGTTTGCAGAAGAAGGGATTTAGCTCTATTTTCAGTCTAGAGTATTTGTTACATCAGCTGCAGCAAAGGGCAAACCCAGCTGCATTGACTTGGCCCCCAGCACACCTGACTGAGCATAACAGTGGCCCCTGAGCACGCAGCGTGGATGCTGCGCTTGGGGACGTTGGTTCAGATATTCAGAGTATGTTTCCTCTGAAAATTGGAAAATGAGGGGCTGGGTCTGACTGCTTTTATTTTATCTTTCTGAATGGGCAGCAGAATAGCACATGGTAATTGTCCAAAATGAACAAAAATTAAATGTTTAATTTGCTACTTCTGTTTAATGCTATTCAAATATATAAATTACTACACTCAGCAACAGCCAGCAACAGAAAGATGTCTGTTGTTGTCACTATGTGTAAACATAGCTTCATGATTGCAATTGATCTGTGTTAGCTGAGGACTGTGATGTGTCCCAGACGTGTAGGAGGCTAGAAAGTGGCTTGTCAGCAGCACATAAAAAAAAAAAAAACTTAACCAGAAAGTAATACTGAGATTGTTCAGAGGTAGCAAGATGTAAAATCAGCTGCTTCTTAGTAGCAGTACATAAACTTTTATATGTTGTGCAAAAGAGGAATTTGTATTTATGCCAGTTGCTGTTGCTTCATTTTGTTTTTTAGGCTGGTCAAGACAAAGGTATAGTTACAGCTTTAAAAATCGCTTGTCTGTGTTCTGTTCGGTGTTAATGGGCCTCAGGTTAGTCCATGCCTAGATTCTAACAAGGCAACATACCTCGGAGAAAGACTTTCTTTGAGGCACATTCATGGCTCTCACAGTTTGAGAGCCAAAGGAGTTCTGCCAGGCTCCTCTCAGCCAGACCTGGAGGAGCGGGCAGCTACTGCAGGTCTCCGTAATGTGCTCCTTCTGCCTTCCTCTCCCTGCATTTGATGCTGGAGAAGAGAAGGGTTACACAAAGGAACTCTTTCCCTTGCTTACCTAACTGAAAGGGGAGCGAAGCCACTTGGGCTGCTGGGTCCTTCTTGCACCCCAGTTTTGAGTGAGGTTTTAGTCTGCCTGAGAGGTGAAGAGCAGCTGTGTTTTCCTCCTCGGCATCATCGCTGGCTGCTTGGTCCTCGGCAGTGAGAGCGATGAGGAAGACAGCCCATCCAAGCATTTTTCTCATTAATAGGCTGGCCTGCTCTAGACACTGAGAAGGAAACCAGTCAAGCCCTAGCCAAAATCCTGTCCCTCGTGAGGAATTTGCAGCAGTTGGTAATGTTATATATGTTGTTCCCTGCTGTTGTTTAAGAACTGAAGCTGCTTGGCTAGAGCAGTTGGAACGTTTTTTCACTAGAAGGTCTGAAATGCTCCTTAGGAAAGAATCCCACGTGCTGCAAGTTGCACAAGCGAGATTGAGCAAAACATCCAAACCTCATCACTTGGAAATGTTTTATACATATTCAGAAGTAAAAGTTTGCTGACAATTTTCTCTATGCCTTGCAATTTTACCATATAAGAAGTAACCCACCGCAAAACTTCTTGGACTTCTATTTTAAAAGAAGATAATATTTGTGTGATTATGTGCAGTCAGGTGTTTAATTGGTCCACATACACTAGCAATACTGCCAGTTCTAAAGCCTATCATTTGTATTGTGGCTTACACCCTGAAATCAGGACTGCAAATGCAGATAAATCTCGTCTGACTTCTCACAGATATCAGCGTAGTCCCTTCACATGTCTGACTGCAGCACCCGTTTGTTTTCTTTTTACATGAAACATAATGAGAATGAAAAATCTTGGGTGCAGCCAAGACAGCCTTATAAAGAATGTCTTGCTCTGAAGAATATTTTTAATACAGAAGGAACTGATAGGACTGTGAATTCAAAATAGCTCAGATTATGGAAATTAGAACCTTCAGTTAACAGTAGTAACATAAAAGGGGATTCTCTTTTTAGTGGATGAGCTGAGTTGCCTTAAGAAAAAACACTGGGAAGGAAGGGAAGGAAGCCAAATTATTTTCCACCTGTCTCAAAGCTCAGTTTTTCTTAAGCTTCATGATTTTAAGTACAGGGAAAAAAAATGTTTTGCTGACTTATTTCAAGTGAGAAGCAGCGAGATAATATATAGTAAGAATGTAGCAAATATATTGGAGCATCTGCCTAAATGGAATCCAGCTAATTCCGTTAAGGCTGACAAAGCACTAATGGTATTGTTGCACTCGTTGCCTGAGGCAGTAAATAATCAGAAGAAACCAAAATTAGAGAATAGGGCTACTGCTTAAAATCAACATTCTCATGTTACTGTACAAGTTTCTATATGTGCTCTAAAAGAAAGCAATCAATATAATCATGTAAGGAAAATAAGGTACACGTGACTATACTTAAGTAACCAAATGTAATTTATTACAAATTAAATTTATTACAGATATGATTTTTTTTTCAAGGAAATGATTTCATTTTGCCTTTTTTGGTGGGAAGCAGCAGAAGTATCTCCCATAAACACTTTCTCTTTCTTCCTATGCAAAATGCCCGTAAGTAAGGCAGTGGAAACCATTTGTTAAGTTTAAAAGAAATTAGATCTAAATGATGTGGAGAAAACTGCGCTGATGCCCACAGAGCAAGGGGTTGGACATGGGGAACGTGGGATTTCCTCATCTGTGAAAATTTAACAGTCCTTGCCTAGAAACAGTTGTGGCCGATACGTTGAATTTTCCAGCCGATACGTTGAATTTTCCAGCCCGCCGTGCATTTGCTGTAAAATAAATAAAAGTAAACCAGAACTAAATAAATAAAACAAAGTAAATAAAAGCAAACCAGAGCAAAATAAATAAAACCAAACCAGAACAAAACCAAAATAGGAACAAAACAAAAACAAAACAACAAAAAAACCCCTCACAACAACAAAAACCAAACCAAAACCAAAACCAAAATAAACCACACCCCACGCTGCACTTAGTAAAGGAGGACGGGAAGCCAGGGCAGCGGGACCAGCCCGTATTTCTCAAGCCACCGGCAGATCCGATCGCCAGGGATCGTCAGAGCAAAATGGCGGCCGCGCCTTCCTGCCGCCGTCAGCGGGGCCCGCGCTGCCGCGGGGCTGGCTGGCGCCGCGGGCCGCGCGCCGCCCGGAAGACGGCACCTGTCACGTCACCCCGCGCCCGGGCACCCCGCGCACCGTGTCCCGCTGAGCTGCCGCTTTCGTCTTCCTGCTAGAGAAAAACCACAAAGGCATGGTTTTAATCGCAAGTTAGCTAAAAAACAGTGAGTTTTTCTTCATTCGATCGGAAAATGGCGTAAGCTTTTGTTACTGTTAGAGGGAAGAAAAAAAAAAAAAAAAAAAAGGACAAAAAAATATTCCTATTGCAGGTTAATAACGCGTTGCGTCCTCAGCTAGAGATTGAATTCGTTTCAGAGTACAGTTATTACCCATAAACAGGAAGTGCCTTCGAGTTATCTGCAGCCCTCGGCTTGCCAAACGTTTGATGTCTCAAGAGGCTCCGCTACGAGGCGGAGAAACCCACCGCCGTCACCATCGGCAGCCTGCACTGGCTCTGATTCGTGCAGCAGGACGAGACGGTCGCCCTCCAGCTCTTCCGCAGCAGCTGACATTGAATGCCGCTGTAACAGCCTTTATTTCCTATCTCGCTTTAATAAGGGGACGGGGCTTTTACCGCGCGCGTCCAGCTCCACCGTGCGGGCGAACGGCGCCAGGGAGCCGCCCCCCACCCCTCCGCCTACCTCCCGGAGGCTCCTCCGAGAGGTACGTGGACGAAAGGATGAAACTTTTGAGGTATCAGAAAGAAACGGACATGTGGCTGGCAATATCTGGGTTTGGCAGTTTTTTTATTGGTTTTTTTTTTTTATTCGTTTTGTTGATTTTTTTTTTTCTTTTTTGTGTGTGGGGGGGTTGTTTTGGTTTTGGGTTTTTTGGTGTGTTTTTTTATTGTTTTTGTATTGGTTTTGGTTTGGTTTTGGCTTTTTTTAATGTTGTGTTGGTTTTGGGTGTTTGTGGGGTTTTGGTTTTTTCTTTTTTTCAACTATTTTATTTCTTATTTTTACAACTATTTTGAGAGCCAAATCAGTTACAGAATGCCCGGTTGTAGTCACAGGACTCTCTTCACTCCTCAAAGTGACAAACATTGCTTAATAAAAAGCGTAAGCTTGCTCTGAGCGTTAAAGGTTTTAAAGGCCGTTTTCCATGTGTTGAGAAGTGGTCATAAAAACTGTAAAGTTGGAAGTGGGAGAGCGAGTTAGGGCTGCTAATTGCAGCTCTTGAAAGAAGGGTTCAACTGGTGGCTTCAGAGAGCTGCCAATACTAACATAATAACTAACATAATATACTAAATTCCACTACCCCCAGCTGTCTGAATTAAAAGTTAGAGGAAAACAGTGTGAGGCTGGAAAAAAATATTTAAAGTCTTATGTTTATGAGGTTATATCAAATAGAAAACAAATTTTCTATATTAATAGATAAGGATGCAAGCAACAAGAATTTAAGAGGAAAAAAAATATACGTGTACTTGTAGAAATATGTAGCTGTGTAGACAGGTGCACTAAGTTACGTGCCACTGCAAGCTGTTAAACATAATTAGACATCATTAAAACTTCCCTGTATGCCTGAGGTTGTTAAGGAGACCAGAGGGACCCTGGTCGATGAATACTTGTAGATATACAAGATGGGACTGGTGAAGTGATTCCATTAAAAAAAGGTCATAAAAGTAATGGTCGGGCAGTAGTTTTCCAGGTGGGCAAGGATGAGGGTAGCAGAGCTGGGAGGGGGTGTGGTATGTGTGTGTACCTGGTTTGGTTTTTGGTCGGTTTATTTGTGATGCCTAGCCCTGTTTCTGCTCTAGATATAGGTGGATGTTCCTTCTCAGGGAAACAGGCCAGAAACAAAATGGAGATAGCCCTCAAAGTATGTTAATAGAGTGCAATGAAACTGAACTTAAGTTTCAGATTAATATTTAATCTTATATCTCAATGCAATTCAACACTTTTGACGACAGGTTAATCCTGTTACTGTTTTCACAGAAAATCTGCAAATCGCAGGATAACTCCCAACCAAAAATTCTGCTGTTCAGAAGCTAAAGTTATCTATAGGTGCACCAAAGACTATGGAGTTATACTACAAACTTACTGTTCAGATTCCTAAGAAATTATTTATGTCTGGATTGACAGTAAAAAGTATCAAAATAACACTTATTTGTGTCAAAAAAAAAAGATGGGAGACTAGGCTGAAGATTTTTGTTGACCTTGAATAGGTCAAATGGTATTTACATATGTTTTGTGCAACATTTATAAATAATACTAGAATTTCTTCCATAGTTCTATAATAAAAATAATACAGAAGAATAGTAACATTCCAAATAAACATTCCAGTTTTTTAATAAAAAATATTTAATAATAATAATAATACATCTGAAAAGTTTGATCTCTGTGTATCTTGGTAGAGCTCCCTTGGAACCGAAGAACAGGTTTTCCTTTTGCAGTATCAACTACAAATGGAATGTAAAATACTCCTAAAATATTCCATTTTTGTGTGTGCTAGGTAGAACATTCTGATTTTACAGCATTTGAGATGTGTTTTTCACAAAAGCAAGACGGGTAAAATAAAAGGCAGTAGAGAATCATTACACACATGAATAAATGGACTGTTTGGGGAATGCATGGGTTGAGACAGAGAAGCAAAAAGTGTTGTCCCTGAAAATCAGTTTTCTCTAGAATTTTTCTGTATCTTTCCAATGAGGTAAATAGCAGATGGTTAAGCACACAGAAATAAAATTAAATCTCCAAATAGCAAATTATAGTTACTACTATTTTTACAGGAGGAATCTAGTTTGGTGTTTTACTGAGCATGTCAAAACATCCAGGAGTACAAAACCTGGCAATCCATGTATGTGGAAGTAGAAATTGCAAATACTCAGTTTCGTCCTTTGGAGGATAAATTTGAAATAACTAGATGAATAACAAATGTGCTACTAAAACCACTTGGGTTTGTAGGATGTGCTTAGAAATGCCTCAGTATAGAAGTAGCAGTCAGATTTATATAGCAAACAGATAATGTGTCTTTGAACTTTCAATAAAGAAACAGGAAAAAAACCACAGGCAAATTCCTATGGGGCAGTTCACTGGGAGGTAGAGTTGACACAGTTATTTCCTATAGTCAGGAAATAGCTGTCAGTAGCTTCTGTTGTGAAACGTTTTTGATGTCTTGACAGTTGGTTTCTAATACCACATCACATGAACAAGTCATACGTAATCTCAGATATTGTCTATGAGAAAACAGAATCAATTATGGGATAGTGGCTGCTTGCTTGAAGAAGTGTTCTACTCAGCATTCTTTCTGTAGAAGACTTGATATACTGGAAACTCTACAATGATATATGGGGTTTCAGCTACTGAACCAAAGCAAATAACCAGACCTAACTACTTTGGATTTCAGGTTATAATTTCAAATTCATAAATATCTCCTTTTTCAGGTAAATAGGTGTAATAAACAAACACATGATAAACTATGGTTTTAAGATTTAAAGGCACAAGCTGTCTAGATTTACAGCTGCTGTAAGTGACCAGATAATCAAAATAATATACATCTACATTTCTATCACAGTTACACTGGTGATTTTTTTTTTTTCCTTGACATCTCTGGCATATATAGGCATCAGAGGTATTTTTTGTGAATCGTAATTTTTACATTTCTGAATTCTGTGCATTGAAAATTTTCACCCTTTAAATTGTATTAGAAGTTTTGGCCATTTGTGCAGACGATACTTTCCTGACAGAAACGGTGGACGTGCTGCAGGGTACAAATTTGACTTCCAAGCTTCATTCATAATGTCACAAATCTTTTTCACAGTACGTTGTGTTTGTCTTCAAGTTAAGGTTGTCATTAGGTTTTGTATGATTTGATTTGCAGTGAAGTAGTTGGTGGATTTGTGATAAAGTGCCCAAAGTGTAACTAGATTAGCTAGAGGTGTAAGCCCCATATCACTTTGTGATCGAGACCCTATTTTCAAGAAAGTATTACTTCTGAATAGCTTGGGTGAAAGAGCCAACGTGTTGCTGTTTGTTTAGTGAATCTGGGTCAAACCTTTATTTCACTTTTTATTTAAGATCAAACCCACCTTAATAAATATATTGGCATTTTTAATGTAAACTGTTAAGGGTCATCATAAAAATTTCCAAGCTTAACATTTAAGTTTGGAGCAGTAGATGGAATGTTTAGAAGGTATTCCTAACTTACTTGAACACTACAGTGTGTGCAATTTTAACCTATCTTACAAAATACTTATAGTTAGTAATTTTCTTTAAGGTGCATTTTGATTCCACAAGTTGAAATAAAAGAGTCTTTAATAAATATGCATTTTTTTTCCCTGTAGTATTGTTATGTGCCGGTAGGACTATTTCTTCATGATTTGAAGTCAGAAATGGGCAGTAGTAGTTGAGAACACCAGAGATGGAAAGAAAAGGAGCAAACATAATTATATGGTACAGATCAGAATTTGAACAAAACAAAAAAATTTGGTTAAGTCACAGATATTCTCCAGATATGTTCTGTCAAATTAATCCATTTTTTCAGTCTATTTTTTCATTCATATTTTGCATCTTTTATCTCAATTAAATAAACTGTTATATAGTAACAGCCTGACTAATCTAAACGGGTTTTTTTCAGCATTAAACCTCATTCTTGTACATTAACAGTTATTTAACTGTATTTACCATTGCAATTAAATATTCTTTGGTACAAAATAAGAATACATTACTAAATTATGAAGTGTGAATTCTATAAATCTAACTACTACTGAAGAAAAAACATTCTATTATTCTTTCCTTGTTTTACTCGCTGAATTTATAAATTCAGTTACTTGTAAATTTTCAGTCATTTTAAAATAAGAGTAAACTATTTAATAAAATTGAATCACTATTTTAAAATATTCTGTTTATGTAAATAGTGTTATACATATTTCACTATTGTTTACAGAATTGTGTTGCTTGTGTGTTCTTTTGTTTACAAGCCTTATCCTGCAACGAAAACGTGATGCGTGGGATCTCTGAGCCTTGTTTTAAATAGCAGCTTAATAAGGGGATTAAGTGCAGTTGTGTTGTAAAGTCATCATCCGACAGACAGTCCCAGAAAACAAAGTCCTTGGTATCCACAGAACCACAGCAATTCAGCCTGCCCTATAATGTCTACCAAGTACCTCAACCATATGCTAGGGGAATTACGGCAAGGGTTTAGTGAGTCATTCAGTGTGAACAAGAGCAGATGTACCCACTGGCACAACAGAAAACTGGCAGCTGTGGTCCCCCGTGAAAGGCACAGGGTGGGTGACAGAACCGTGTGGGAACAGAGAAGATCCTCTGCCTCTTGCTGAGGAGCTACTGGTGTTCCTGCATCCCTGGTCTGTGGAGAGATTACCTTAAGTATTGTTGGCATGAGTGAACCTAAGGTGACTCCAACCTGAAATGCTATGACAAAATTTTACTCGTTCTTAAAATTTAAATTAAAAATGTATATAAAATAAATATAGAACTATAAACTTGACCTGTAACTGAAATGGATGAAAAATACCTTCTAATATATTTGCTTTTTTTTTTTTTTTCTCATAGATGACAGTCATGTCCCATTCAAAAGATCTCAAGGACGACTTCCACAGTGACACTGTACTTTCAATTTTAAATGAACAGCGCATTCGGGGTATTTTATGTGATGTCACCATAATTGTGGAAGATACCAAATTTAAAGCCCATAGTAATGTGCTGGCAGCTTCAAGCCTTTACTTTAAAAACATTTTTTGGAGTCGTACTATCTGTATTTCAGGTCATGTACTGGAGTTGGATGATCTCAAAGCTGAAGTGTTTACAGAAATACTGAATTACATCTACAGTTCCACAGTAGTTGTTAAGAGGCAGGAGACTGTAACGGACCTTGCAGCTGCAGGGAAAAAACTGGGAATATCATTTCTGGAAGATCTGACAGATGTCAATTTTTCAAGTTCCCCCTGCCCCTATGCATACTGTATTAATGAAAAGGGGACTGTCAAAGAGGAAAAACATGAAAAAAGACATGAAGACTCCGCTGTGACAAATGGACCACGAATTACAAATGCATTCTCCATTTTTGAAACAGAAAACAGTTTGTTTTCTCCACTTGATTTGAGGGCAAACTTTAAAAAGGTATCTGAGACAGTACAAGCTCCCAACATCAGCCTCGACAGAAGTGAAGTTTGCAAAGATGCTGAGCCAGCCAGTACACTGGCCGAACACTCCTATGCAGTCTCCTCTGGGGGTGATACTTTTCAAGGAACACCTTTTGTGGAACAGGACAGCAGCCCTTCATACAACACGAGTGAAGACTACTATGAAAATCTCCAAGCCACACCGCTCACTCAGCCGGGAAAACAAGCGTGCAGTACTCCCAAGACAACCTTTAAGCCCCAGGGTACTGGTTTGGCTATAGCAAAAGTACCGGCCTCTACAGTAACCACTACAGAAGCCCCACATGAAGCAGTTACTGATGAGACAATTACTTCCTTTCCAAGACCTCAGAATAAAGCAGGAGATTTCCATTTATCCAGAGAAGAGGAAACCAATTCTGCCAATGTCTCTGGATCCGTCGCAACTGTCGTTCCACCTGTTTACACTTGTAACTGCTGTGCAAAATCATTCAATGACAGGGCATTACTCCATTCTCATCTTCAGCTCCATTCAGAGCATCAGGAGACTTTCATATGCAAATACTGCAGCAAACAATTTGCAAATCTAAATATACTGGAAAGTCACGAACAGGTTTGCATGAGATCAAGCAGCTTATCGGTTCACAATGGAAACGAACAAAATTTTGCAGATAACTATACTGGTACGGATGGAAGGAATGGAAGTTCGTATGCAAACACGGAGTCTCTCTTGTCTGAGAACAGCATCACTGATTACTCTAATGCAAACTGCACTTTACCAGAAACAGATCATTTTATTAAAGTCGTTGATGGGCAGATATTATATACTTGCATCGTTTGCAAGCGGAGTTATGTAACATTGTCTAGCCTTCGACGACATGCAAATGTGCATTCGTGGAGAAGAACGTACCCTTGTCACTACTGCAATAAAGTATTCGCATTAGCGGAGTATCGCACCAGACATGAGATCTGGCACACTGGAGAAAGACGGTATCAGTGCATTTTCTGTCTGGAGACTTTTATGACTTACTATATACTAAAAAATCATCAGAAGTCTTTTCATGCAATTGACCATCGTCTCTCAGTAAATAAAAAGACAGCCAACGGAGGCTTAAAACCGAGCATGTACCCGTACAAACTTTATCGACTTTTACCTATGAAATGCAGGCGACTACCTTATAAGTCCTACCGCAATTCTTCATATGAAAATGTTCAGACAAGTAGCCAGGTTACCAAAACTGCTACTACTAACTGCTTCATTACAAGTTCTCTTAGCTCTGAGCTGCCACCACTGAATTTTCAAAGTAATGTTATACCAAACAACAGAACTCTTGCCTTGGATACATCTTCATGCAATGATACTGCATCTTCCACGAATACTCAGAATTCTTCCTCTTGGGGAGCAGGTATCTTAAATTCTGACCTGCAGAGGGACTTTTTCGCAGGTGAAAAAAGAGTTTCCACTGCTGTGAATGAGTCTGGTTCAGAGGAGTGTGATTCCTCAGTTGTGTCTTTAACTAATGTGAATGAAAATTCAACCTCTGTCATCAGTTACGGCAGTTCTGCACCCTCTGTTATAATGCACAGTAGCAGAGTTTCATCGGTAATAATGCACAGTAAAACAGTCATTTCTGTTGAAAACAGTAAGACAGAATCTTCAAGTAATCTACCTAGTCAGTCTGTAACTGACGACTGTAAATACAGGTCAGATAATTATGGGAAGGGCATTACAAAACCAAAAACTGTTAAGGACAAAAAAAAACCACTGCTGTACAACAAAGCAGAAGCAACTGAGGATACACAGAATGTCACAGGATCTGGAGGTTCATCTAGCAAGACAACAGATACTGTCCAAGAATCGAGTAAAACTGAAACGTACATTGCAAAGCCTGCCTTACCTGGAACATCCACTGACAGCAATGTTGCACCTCTTTGTCAAATAACAGTAAAAATTGGTAATGAGGCTATTGTAAAAAGACATATATTAGGATCTAAGCTGTTTTGTAAAAGAGGACGAAAATCTAAACATGAGTCCAAACAGGACAATCTAATTGAGGAATCACAAATGGAGATAAAAGAAAGAAGCCCATCCAGGCTGTATAGCTCAGAATGTCTGGAGCTGACAGAAATGTGTGACGATGTAAGTGACCAGGACTCCGGTGATAAACCCTGGAGACCCTATTATAATTACAAACCAAAAAAGAAATCCAAACAGCTAAGAAAAATTAAAAAGACCAAATGGAGGAAAAAGCACGGAAGCAAGAACACCATTATGGAAAGCCACAACACATGCAGTCGGGAGTATGTGCTTAGGAATGCTCCTGAGGAAAAGGCAATCAGTCAAGAAGAGAACACAGAAATGCCTAATCTTCATTGTGAGCTCTGTGAAAGAGATCAGTCTTCCACTGCAGAAATTCAAGAACACGTGCACTGGCATGGAGCTGCTTCAAAGCCTTACATTTGTGAATTATGTCAAAAACAATTTCAAAGTCCATCCACTTTAAAAATGCACATGAGGTGTCACACTGGGGAAAAGCCCTATACTTGCAAAACCTGTGGTAAATGTTTCTCAGTTCCTGGAAATCTACAGAAACACGAACGTATTCACCTGGGTGTCAAAGACTTTGTCTGCCAATATTGTAATAAAGCATTCACTTTAAATGAAACACTTAAAATACATGAAAGAATTCACACAGGGGAGAAACGCTACCACTGTCAGTTCTGTTTTCAAAGCTTCTTGTATCTTTCTACCAAAAGGAACCATGAGCAAAGGCACGTACGTGAGCATAATGGAAAAGGATACGCTTGCTTTCAGTGCCCAAAAATCTGCAAGACAGCAGCTGCTCTGGGAATGCACCAGAAAAAACATCTATTCAAAAGTCCACAAGATAGAAAAGAACAGTTTTGTAATGAAAGCACTAAACTTTTGGAAAATCCACATTTCCTTGGTTCAGAAGGAAGCGAAGTAAAAAGTACGCAAAATGTAACTCCAGAAGTTATACTCTGAGTGACAGTTCTAAAAAAGAAAAAAAATCCAAAACTGTGTGATGGAGAAAATATAGATGCATTGAATGGGGAAATGTTTCCACTCAAATCAGTATCATTTACTAAGACCAAGTTTCTTCACCTAAACGTGTGTCACTATATGCAAAAGAAAGAAAAATAACACAAAAAACTAATATTTGCAATAATACAAAATTAATGTGGAAGACCCTAAATACTTTTGCCACAACAGACTTCTAACAAAGAGAAAGAAAGAAAGAAAAGAAAGAGAAAAGAAAGAAGAAAGAAAGAAAAGAAAGAAAGAAATGTCCAACCAAAACCCTTCTACTTAGCATTACAGGAAACTAGTCACTGAACTATTTTATAGTGCTGTTTTTCAGTCAGAATTGTTCTAGACAAATATGTAGGTTCATAGTGTACTCAGTAGAAGGAGTTTTTGCTGCAGAAACCATATATTGCATTTTTAACAAAAAGTAATGTGTTTATAAACAATTGTAATGTTGTGTATTCTAAAGTGAACGTGGGAAATGTTTCATGAACTTGAGTATTCTGAAGTACAGTTGAGTTCTGGCGTCCTTTTCCGTAGCTTAACATTTACAAAACATATGCAGGAGTTTAAACCTCTTTTCCTTTCCATATTCAGTTTTGCAGTTACCATAATAACCATTAAGTCTGAGTGCTTGTGTGGAAAGTATTCCAGATTTATGATATCTCTTGAGACATTTAATAAAGATTCAGTGGAACTCACGATAGCCAGTCTTCCAAACTGCCTAAGTACCAATGTCAGTGGCCTGGTAGAGCTATTCAGGTGCATTTGTCTGAAGAAAACTGTTGTCATGAAACAGCCTAGGTTAAAGAAATCCTATATATAAATGTCCACCTACTGGTGGATCTGCAACGCCTGTCTTTGAGAAATATTATTCTCAGTAAAAGATTTAGACAGTTTTCTTCCTCAGACTGGAATAATGCCTGAAAAACAAATGAGAGAGCAACTCCCCATAAATACTTTGATTTTGTGAGGCGTAGGTAAATACTCCGATTCTTGCTTCCTTATGTACCCTGAGGCAACTCCTATGTATAAAGAGCGATAGGGCCAGTTTGAGGGGTTCCCCATGCCTTAAATACAATGTCTAACCTTCATATATCCTTTTGCAGTGATCCCCATAACCATGGCAGCATCTGGCCCCAGGCAAGCTTTGTCACAGTGTCCTTTGCCCAGCACAGTGGGCTGATAGCAGAGGGGTACCTGGAATGGGTTCCTGGAGGAAGAAGCGTTGGCTTTTCTGCTTCCCTTATCTTGCCACACCAAAGGGTTATGGTGAGCCTTACAGCTTCACAGTTTGCTAAGAATTGGGAGTAAAGGCTTCTGAAAGACATCACCAAAACATTACAATGAATATTATTTTATGAAAAATGTGATTAATTTAAACTGAAATGAAGAGATTTTTTTTAAAGTCAGAGGGTATATGTCTACAAGTTGCATTTTATATGATAGGACTCTTATACTGTATCTGCATTTCCAAGTAGTCATGTACATTCATTCTGTGAAGCGTTAAAAAATTAAGACAAAAAATGATCCTCAACTTCATTCTACATGAAGATATGGTACACAGTTTGTTTACTTAATCTTGAGTATTTTAAAAGAAACTATAGCTTGGGTACAATAAAACTACAATGAAATGATAATACAGTATTGATTGAAGTAATAACAGTCCACTTATTTACTCTGTCATTGGTGAATGCTGTGAACCCCTTGAGAAATGTTGGTTTCATGGCAGCTTTGGTTCCATTTAAGTAAGGATAATAATAGAATAAACACAGGAAAATACAATAATGTTGTAAAGAAAGTACACAAAGATACCTTCTAAGTGGACTTGTATGGTGATAATTATAGACCAAAGCAAATAAGGTAGAATATTTATAAATATAATTTTACAGATATTTTATATAACTGTATAGTTCATAAGAGAAATATTGATAGCTTGTGCTAGGTTTGGGGGGGTTTGTATATTTTGATAAAAACAACAATGACTTTGTAACTCTGTATAATACATTCTCTACAGTTTATAGCAAAGCAGTTTAAGATGGCAATGTCATGTTTGTAGTTCAATTGTGGCACTTTTACTACAAGTAACGCGTTGCAGTAATGAGTCAAGTATTAATGACCAAATTAGAATTAAAGTAAGTGTAAGAAAAGGTAAATACGTTGTCAAAGACTGTAATTTGCTAAATAATCACATCTGTATTTTTGTTTAGAAGAAAATATTAAATGCAGATGTAAAGGATTGATGAAGAGTCTAATTTTATTTTTAGAAAGCATAATTATAACTGGGTTTGCTTAATTAACATCTTCCTATCTTTCTGTAATTCTCTCCATTTAAAAAATGTTAATCCCTACAAAAACTGTAAGATCCAGAGAGATGTATCTTCTAATAGTTATTTTTTTAGAAGATTAAGCAACATGGTTACCAAATGTTCCTTTAATTAAGGTCAAAACAGTGACAGGAGAACACACCAGAGCTCAAGGGAAGCGATGGTATCTCCTGGCATTTTACCATTAAAGGTGAACGCAGTGCTGAGGTGAAAGGAATCTCCCTGCTCAGTATCTTTAAGGACTTGGAAGACAGGTGACCTGCATTTAATACTTTGCAACATCTTAAATATCTGAGAAAGACCTGAGAAATTATTTTCAACTCTGATAGTAACCTTGCAATATAGATTGTGTATTTTACATGTTCTACTTCAAATCTTTTGGGACTGCTGTCAAGAAACATAGTTTAGAATGCAAATATGTAATTGCATAAGGAAGTATGAAGATACATAGAAAATAGATGAGGCATATTCAAAGTCTTTCTCCTTTCAGCTAGCTGACACTCGTCTGCAACTTGCATTGAAAATTAATTTTAAGCTAAATTATGCAGGTTACTTTGGGTTGATCCTCGGGAGAGATGTGTGACTAAACAAACAACAAAAAAATAGAACTTTGCTACATACTGCAAATGCATTTTGCTCAATTTCAGATGCTAATTAAAACCACAGGTGGATTATCCCAAAGTTTGTGCATCTAAACAAGGTGTTAATCAATCCTCATTTATGACATACCCCAAATTAAAATAAATATACTGAATGGTATTGCTGTTTTCTGTGAAATGAGATGACACAGCTAAACTACAGGCAGAAGCACATGAAGTAAGCCACTAAGTGTCATCATCACTTTTATTTGTTCTAAGTTTCCTTAATATCACAATTATCACTAACAATTAAACATCTTGGCTGACATAAATTATCTTACAAGAGCAAAGATTCCCTCTACTTAAATCCTAATAGTTTCCACTAAGTTTGCAAGTTAGCACACCAGAGCTTGTTTTAACTGTGTCCTTAGCTGAACAGATCTGTCATGCAGATGCTTCTAAAATGTGGCTTTAGGAGAGGCCAAAAATGAATGTTAAGCAATTGAAACAGTATTCTGAAAATAGCAGATTAGATTATAACAAGGCACTTTTAAAATAAAATGGAATGTCAGGAATTAGATGATGGCAAAACTAAAAGGTGCAGTGATAATTTCGATGGTAGGTCTGCTTCAAAGGAAGCTGATGCTGTTAAACAGTAAACTCCAACTGTAATCGTAACTTTTGAGTAGGGAAGAACTAGAGTTTGAAGATCTACCTTTTAGATCTCTCAGATCAAAGCTCAGACTCTGCCAGGGTTTGCCTCAATTCGCCAGCCACCGATCCAGTGGCAGCCAACCTAATTAGCCAACTGTAGTTAATCAAATCCTCAATTTGTACTGTAGAGGAACCTCTCTCATTTCTTAAAGGTTTAAAATTCATCTTATGCAAAGCTCTAGATGTGTAGATTTGGGTTTTGCGTGCAAACAAATACACGTTATGGGTGTGATGAAGCAGCTTACTCCTCACCAAGCCCTGCCCTGCCTGCCACCTTTAAACACATCCCTGTCCTCCCCTAACCACGGTGTGGAGTGTAGGGATGAGGAAGGAACCTCACCACTGCTGAAGGAGCAGCAAAGCCACCAAGAAATGAGGCACAGTCGTGCCTGACTATCAGATGATATGGCTCAATGCCACATCATAGTGATAACTAGCAAGATTCGTGCAGAAGAAATAATGGTCAGAGCACAATGCAGAGGCCTTCAGTTAGATACAAATGACAAGATGCTGGCCTGAAACCTTCAAAATTTTCCTTTGCTTTAACAGAAGGACAGACTTAAGAGAGCTTTCTAGACATAAAGAATCTTAGTCCTTTACTGCTTTCTAAAATAGCTTTAGACCACTAAACTCTCTCTGGTTTAGGATAGGTCAGTCACTAAAGGCTTTCACCAGACTCTCTGCCTGCAGGGCCCAGATGCTAATGTGGGTGACCTAAGAAAGACGCCCACCACCACTAGTGTGGGACTGGGGCCAGCTGCAGACGTACACAAGATCCCAGATTTTCACGAGGATCAAGAAACGTCAGTATAAAACAAGATGCAGAGGACCTTTATGTCTTGGTAGACGTGAGCTGCTGCTGTGCATCTGTAGTTTACAAACACCTTCGGCTGTCTTAGGACTCCAGGGAGCAAAGCACTGCTCACTGCAACTGGCAGGTAGCACTAGACCTGCTTTCTGAAGCAGCACTGGAGGCCGAACCATTTCCCATCTGTTTTATGGCGTTTCTTAGATGGCCAAACAGGCAAAATGTAAACAAGCGGCAGCAAATAAGCTTTAACAGAAGCCATGGCGTGCTTTTCAGAAAAGCAGGCACTCAGCGTACCAGGAATCAGAGCAAACGGCTCTAGCTCTTGTTTCAGCCGTTTGATGCGATGAGCGTGCGGAATACTTTTAACGTGCCTCGCAGCTAGAGCCCATCTGCTACGGTAAGGGGGACAAAAAGAAACAGCTCAGTCAAGCTGCAGGACCGGACGAGACCACCGGGCCCGGCAGCCAGCGAAGCGGAGACGGAGGAACAAGACGCCGGCCACCCCGGGCCTGCCGCAGCCGCCCGGGCCCGGCCTAGGCGCGGGATACCGCCGCCAGCACCCGCAGCCAGGGCGGAACCGCCGCGCAAGGGCCTGCTGGGAGACGGGCGTCAGCGCGCATGCGCCCCCGCCGCCCCCCACCCCGCGTCCGTCGCTGGTGCCCCCCGAGGGCGGTGGCCGGGGAGGGTGGAGCGGAGCGTGGGGCGGCTCGCGGGCGTGTGGCGGGGCCGGGCCGTTCCTTTCCCCCAGAGGCTGCGCGGTACTACGCAGGCGGCGGCGCTGGCGAGATGGCGGCCGGGGACGGTGGGGACGAGGTGCGGGTGCTGCAGAACCTCCGGGGGAAGATCTGTAAGTGGTGCTGCGGGCGGGGCGGGCCGCGGTGGGACTCCCGCCAGGGCGGGCTCGCCGCCGCCGCTCCCTCTCCTCCGGCGGGCGGGCGCTCACGGGGCGGCCGTTGAAGCCGCAGGGAGCTGTGTGGGGGAGAGGGGACTCTGGGCGGGCGGCAGCTCCTCACGGCGGTACCCGTCGGACCGGGCGACGGGGAGAAGCCCGCGGGAGGGGGCTGCGGGGGCCCGGGCCGCGCTGCGCTGTCGCCGGGAAAGGGGCTTTGTGGCGGGCGCGGCCGACACGTGCTGGTGAGTGAGATCTGCGCGGCCCCGGGGGCGGGCGGGAGTGCGCGGCAGGTCTGTTAGAGCCCCGGAGTGCTCGGGAAGCATCCGTTGTTCTTGAGAGTTTTTCTTGAGTCAGCGGGCGAGCAGAAATGCCACCACCCGTCCAAACCTCGGAGTCTGTTTGTCAAGCAGAAATTGCGAAATTATTGATGTGCAGGAAGTTGGTGGTAGAGGGCTGTAATGGAAACGATCATTAATGCTTCTGTTTAGTGTGTGTGTACGAGTGAGAGGGAGGCAGAGAGAGGCTAGTGACTTTATTTTGGTGGTTAGGAAGTGCTGACTAAAAATACCTATACATTCAGTAACGTGGGAAACCGAAGGATGAGCTGGAGAGGAGGGGCCGGGGGGGAGAACAGCGAGTGTGGTGCGGCTCGGGAGTACCTCAAAGCGAGTAGGAGAAACAGGATATGTAGCGGCTTCCTGAAGGGGTATCAAAATACATTCATACAATTCAGACTCAACCCATTTATTTCCTTTCTCACGCAGTCGATCAACTTTTTTTTTTTTTTTTCTTTAATTTTAAAAATAAGGCAAACCAGCTCGAATCGGGCATGGTACTGGGACTGAGAACCAGTTGTGAAAATATTTTGAAAGATTAGATTTGGTGGAAGAATGGAGTCGTGTTTACTTAAATATCGTCATGCAATATAGGCTGGAATATGCCTTCAGTAAACAGAAGACTAGGTCATGAAAGTAGGAGACTTCATGAAGTAAAGCTGGAGGTACGTTCACTCCAGTTTGTTGGCGATAGAGAGTGACTGCCTTTCGAGTAGACGAGGCTGAACACATTTACTGAGATCTGGTGTTGTTAGCAACTATCACAGAAATACGGGTCAGCTTGCCTTTAAAAAAGAATAGTTAGTTTTAGGGCTAAGGCATTAATTCCCGAACCTGACTAATTTATTGACACCATTCTGTTTCCTAATTTTTATCATAAGGTTTTTGTCAATGTTGGACAATGCAACATTCAGAGAGTTCTACATTTTGTGATACTTGATAAAAATTTTCCATTAAGCATTGAAAGACAAAACCCAAGACGTCTTGGGACTTATGTTGAATCTTTTTTTTATTGTCCCACTCGTGTTTCAGAATGAACGTGCAGTTGTAACTTTGAATATTCAATTACCTGGCAAAAGTAATGGTAAACCAAGGACTATGACCTGATTCCAGGGGAATACATAAAAAGTTCGTTGCCAAAGATGGACCTGTAAGAACTGTAGGAGACCATCTCAAAAGTGCATGAAAGTAATAAATGTGTGCAATAAAAGATGTGTCTTGAGAAAGTGTGAAAAATCACTTTGTAAACCGAATTGTTTCTTCTAACAAAACAAAAGCACTGTTAAAAAAAAAAAAAAAAAAAAAAAAAAGATAGGAGTTAAATATGCAGTGCAAGCTTATGAACCCCTAATCCCTAGATGTGCTTTTGGCCTCTTTGCACAGCAAGTACTGTTTTATTTTTGACTTTTTGCCAGTATTTTACTAATGTGTATTTTTAGGGGGAAAACCCTCTGAATGAACAACAAAACCCCCCAAATCTAATAACGTATAATCCCTCTGGATCTGGAGGGACTGACAGTAGCAGACGTCACTTTGGAAAATTCACGTTCATAGAGTGTTACAATTCCTTGTAAAATATTTCTTAGAAGTGGAATACATGTCGGTGCCTAAGCTTTGTTGACAGTGACTCATTTTATATGTGTTGTGTGAGTGA
>JANHGN010021282.1:0-57088 GCA_024605025.1 Megaceryle maxima | reverse complement strand
GCTCCAGAGCCCCTGACACAAGAAGGACATGGATCTGTTGGAGAGGATCCAGAGAAGGGCCACAAATGTGTTCAGAGAGCTGCAGCACCTCTCCTATGAGGACAGGCTGAGGGACTTGGGTCTGCTCAGCCTGGAAAAGAGAAGGCTCCAGGGACACCTTATAGCAGCCTCCTGTACCTGAACAGGACCTACAGGAAAGCTGGGGAGGGACTTGTTCTAAGGGCACATGGTGATAGGAGAAGGGGCAGTGGTTTTAAACTAGAGCAGGGCAGATTTAGATTGGACATTAGGAAGAAGTTCTTCACTATGAAGGTGGTGAGACACTGGAACGGGTTGCCCAGGAAAGTTGTGGAAGCTCCATCACCTGATGTGTTCAAGAACAGGCTAGAGGGGGCTTTGAGCAAGCTGCTCTAGTGGGAGGTCTCCTGGCCCATGGCAGGTGGTTTGGAATTAAACTTTAAGGTCCCTTCCAAACCAGACCATTCTATGATTCCATGATTCTGTATGTATTACATTATCAGTGTTGATGTCAATGAAGTTTTCAGCCAAATAAAGTCTGTAGTATTGACAGTCATGTCAGACTGTTCTCAACAAGTCTGTTTCCACTACTCCGCTACAGTGAACTGAAGACACCCAACAGAAGGGCTCTGCTACGTGTAAGTACGGATACATCATCCTGTCTTTGTACGCTCCACGCTCAGAGCCAAACCAAGAAACTCGCCTGTTCTCAGCCTGCTAATGTCTCTGAAAAGCCATCAGAGAGGACCACCATGTAGCTAGCAGCTGTTTCTTAGACATCTCTAAATGAAAGATTTTCTCTTTTTTAAGGTATAGGGATGATGAATGTGATGCAAAATAATCTGAAGAGTCCAAGCCCTGTGAGAGGGAGCAGAAGACAGGGCTGTGCTGCGAGATGCATCCAGCTGCTGAGCCTGCGGGTGCATCTGAAGGAGACCGACAGGATGAAAGATTAGTGAAGGTGTTCCTGTGCTGGATAAATATGAGTGATGAGGTAAGTTTGAAAAAGTAAATCAGAAGAAAAAAACAAAACAAAACAAAAACATGCTTAGTACCCTGAAAAGGGAGGAGAAAGCATGCAGGAAAAAAAAACCTAACAGTATCCCTTAGGTGAGATACAAAGCTGCTAGGAATGAAAATGCAGACTTTCAGGTCTAGAGGAAAATAAGACAAATGAGGGAAATCAAATCACAGCTGAGATCTCAGAGATGTGAAAAGCAAGTAGAAAGAAGTCAAAACTCTGGAAGAACAGCAGGATTAGGTCTAGTATGAAAAGTTATGAACAGTGAGAAAAAGAGAAGGTGGCAATGAGAAAGGTGAGTATGGAAGTAAACAGTCTGGCTTTAATATAGTAGTACAGATGAACACGAATAAAGAAGAGGATATTACCATACAGCTTCCCAGTTTCCCCCCAAATTTACATCTGATTGGGAATCATTCACACCACAGCTCAGGGAGCCTGAGAAGTAAGTATGAACATCACAAACCGCAATCTCGTACAACGTAGTATCTCTTCCAGCAATTGTGATTTTTTAAAGGCTCCTGGTCAGATCCTCAGAGCAATGGCTGGTAAGCAGCAGCACCTCACTGGGGTACAGATACTTTCCTGAACTCAAACACAGCCAACTTTCCATCCTTCAGCAATCAAATGTGAACATGACTGTTGTAGGTCTCGAGCAGGGCACCAAGGAAGATAAAAATAGTTCTGCCTGCAACACACACTTATCTTTACAGGCTCATAGCATAGCAGTTGAGAAGCATGAGGCACACTTTCCATTTCTTAATGGAACATCAAATCACACGCTCAGCCACTTGCAGACTACAACTAGCTGTCTTACAGCTGTGCAACTAGTGATATGATTCAAGGAGCACATAAAATCCTTGTAAAGATACTTGTCACTTTGGGATTCTCCAGACATGGCTCATCTCCAAAAAAGCCACACTGCACAGCACATGACAATATGAAAAACATGTCAGAAGGGGCAAAAAGAGTGCAAAATGCACATAACCAAAGTATATTGCAAACATGAAAATACATTTTATTTTGTATTGACTCTTAAGCAGCATAGAGGGGGAAAACGCTAGAGAACTGAGCTGCAGAAGGCTTAGAGGAAATACAGGTGTTTGAAATAAAAAAAAAAGAATGTCTCTCTACATCTTAAATTGAAAAAAGCAGGAACAGACATCAAAGAATTATTTTCTCCATGCTCTTTCCAAAATGCATGACCTAGCAACTGTAGAGAATGCCAAAATTCCTTTTTTTGGATCTTGCTGAAGTGCTGTCACAACAGCAGTCCAGTGAGATAAAAGGGCACCCAAAACGGCAATCACACTTTAAGCTCAGTAACCATTCTGTTATTTCCTGATACTTTCCATTTTATTATGGAAATGTTTTCACATTGAAATGACTTATGTGTACAAGGAGAAGCCTCTCTCTTGAAAAGAATTACGGCAATTCATCAAAGAAAACCCCAAAGAAAGCATCTCTTTGCCCAAAAGAACACAGTATGTTCTAATTTGCCCTTTATTATATTTTTCCTCTTTCTTTTTAATGGTATAGATACAGTCAAAAGAAAGGAGTGGAAAAAACACAGTGAGAAATAACAACGAGCAGCACTGCAAAGAAAGAAAGGTTAATTACAGCACAAGACGCAAGGAATGTGAAGAATGTTACCAAGTAAATAAATCAACAATCTACAGTTGTCATCTACATTCCTGAACTACCTTGGAAGCAAGGATATGTACCCTTAACATTCCTGACAATGCAGAGATTTTCAAGGAAGGCTTCCCCCCTCCCACCCCTGCAGCACCCTTGTGTCGCAGCACCCTTGTGTCAGCACCTGATTACAAGGGACCCTTTCTGCAGGAAGCCTATACTACCTCTTTTAACAGTCTTGTTAATCCAAGCTTGTAAATGCCTTGGCCAAGCCCAGAAACGTTAAGAAATTGAAATGAATGATGCACTTGGAAAAAACCATAAAGGTCATTGTCAAACAATGGCAGAAATGATATGCTAGATTCTCCCCTTGCCACTGCTCTCTACAAAGGAGCCTTGCAGCTCATATGGAATAAAAGCACAGATCAATAAAGTCAGCAGTCTAATGTGGTTCTACAGATGTGTTTCTTCACAATTGTATCAGTGTACTATAAAGGAAGATTTTCACAGAGGAAGTGGAAGCTGAGCAATAGAGACAAGAGGACACAGAAGTCAGGAGTTCTTCATGAACTGAGAAAATTGCATATAGGAGTTAAAAAAAAACAAACAAACAAACAAAAAACCCAAAAGACCTAAAAAGAAAACAAACAAAAAGCTGCCAACAAGTATACAGGTAAAATCAAGGATATGCCATCATGTAACATGGCACAGCAGAAGTGGATCTGCAGAGTGAAACAGCAGGTGTGAAAGACCTTACTGACACCTACTGTAAATGCATTCTGGGTGGGTGTTACTTCAGAGGAACTCTTTGACTGGTCCTGTGAACTGAGCACCCACTTGAGGCTGAGGTGAATAGTCTGTTTGAGTTTCATTCAAAAATCAAATCAACCTGTGCTGCAAACTGAAATAAGGTAAAGGGGGGACAACAGAAATTCAACTCAGAAATGTAAATCCTGAGTCAGTGCTAATACAGATTTACACAAAGTTGCAATATGCTCTATCTATAAAAAGCTTTTCAATCCAGTATCTAACTCTGTGTCAGAAAAACAAACAAAACCAAAAAACAGAATAGCATGATTCCACCTGAGCATTGCTGCTTCAAAGCACAGTTTTGTCTAGAAGACATGGCACTAATTCTTAAAAAATTCCTTTGCCACACAAAATGAAATGTATAAAACCCACAGAAAATCAGCACACGGAATTATTTGTAAGCTGGACTTTCTTGGCTTCACGCATGCACAATATGCTTTTGCAACACTTGCTTTTGTAAATGAAGCTGATACAACACGATTAGGTAGCCGGGGGCATCTTTTCATGTGACTCAAAAAATTTCTCAATGCTTATATGAAGTGTAGCAATTAAACCAAATCTATTTTCAATGCCATTCTACCACCAAATGGGGGGACTCCACCCAGCTCTCCACAGGTATTCAGACTTCACAATCATCTTTGCAATAAAAGGTACAATCACATTAAAAAGAAACAAAGGAAGAAAGAAAAAAAAGCTACTGTACCTGTGTGTTGTTCTTCAATCCAAGCTTGCAGATACATGAAGAGGAGTAGACCAGCTACTCCAAACATCAGTACAGACACAAAGATTTGTCTCAGGTTCATGACCCTATCAGTGGGCTACTTTTCAGCTTTCAGAAGGATGCATGGTTCACTTTTCTGCAGTTTTCAGCATGCCTGCATCTTCATGTCTTCCCCTGAGACACTGACCTGGAACAACAAGAGATGGAGCTAGTTCTTATGATACATTTTTATTCTTCACCAGAGACTGTGTAAACAGCACACTATATACAAGGTGGAGCTCTTACAAGCCATTACTTTCAATGCTTAGATTTCTGTTCATGATCTCATCAAGCTTTTCACGCCTGGATAAGTTCCAAGCAGAAGTGTTTCTCAAAGTGGCTGCAAAGACCATTGCACCTCCATACTGCCCACATCACCTGCTGCTGAATCCAAGTTGGGTTTGCAGGGTCAGGGAAGGTCAGCATAAGACGATACCAGTGATGCAGCAGAAAGTGACTTAATAGATCATCTTTTTACTCAGCTATTTTGCAACATGGGAAACACTTGTCAAGCTTGCCACTAAGTTCAGTGGAAAGGTGATCAAATATAAAAACCTTACCAAGATTACTTCCCTGAATTGCAGAGGGCCCAGAAAAAGGAAGTAATTTACCTGATCCCTGCACCTGCCATTAAGGGGACTAAAATTCAGTTGATAACAACAGAAGACACTCTGTACCACAAAAAAGCCAACCCCTTAACCTGAATCAGAACACTGGCTTGTTGTGCTGGTTTTGGCTGGTTTCAACAGCTGCCCTCCAGCTTCTGGTAATGCACTTTCATAATGAATGCAGCTACCTCTATGATCAACACTGTTTTCAGCACAAATGCAAAACACAGCCCCATACCAGCTACTGTGAAGCAAAGTAACTCTAATTCAGCCAAAACCAGCACACCTGCAAAAGAAAAAAATGCTAAAATTCAACACAATGGACACCCTTGTTAAGTGCACATCTGATAGAAGTGTCTGATAAACTACTGCAAAGAACGCAAAGAAAAGCTCAAGCTTTTAAAGGAAGACAGCCTACTGACAAATATTTGAAAGAGAAATCTGTTAGAAGAACAGAGGTGAGGTACACGTGCATGGAAACAAACAGAAGAAGAAAATGCAGGCATTTAACAGTTATTCTGAAATGTACAAGTACTGTGTGTTCCACAAGTTTGTGTTTTTAAATAACTCAGCACTGCTGCAGCTAGAATTGCCCGATCTCTAAAAATACACATACACATAGGGGCTTAGCAGGAACACCCATTACAAATAGTGCTGAATGAACACAGTAACTACGTTAGAGAGAGACCAAACATTTTAACAACAAAACTGTGTTCAGAAGTTGACAGAATTCTTTTCTAGTTCTGTGCCATTAAAATCATACGCTTCTCTGAAGCTCAAACCTGCCTGCAGAAAATGGAAACCAGAGTTTAAATATTAATCATTTTATATGCAATTGTTCTGTAGAAGATAGATAGCTAGACATTAACAGAATGTAAATGTTCTGTCTGAAGTCTTTTTTGTATGGATCATGAAGTATCTGGTTCAAACCTGGAACACGGAAGGAAGGTGAGTAGCGTAGTTTTATTCCATCTCATTCTTTCTTCCTTGATTCTGCAGAGATGGAATTTCCTCCACATTATATACATGTACCTGTTTGCAGCTATTCTGATGATGCACAGGACTTGAAGCAAGTAGTGAAAACTGGGCAAAATCAAAGAAAATGCTTGTGGCATTTCTCTGTGAAATGCCTTCTGCGAGGGTGCGGGTAGCATAACCTCCCTCCAGCCAGCTCTTCATTTGCTGTTAGCACTTGCACCTTTTCCTACAATGCCCTCAGCATTCTCAGACTTGCAGTCTTCCTTACCTACACTAAAAGGTTTACTTGGGTCTCTCTCTAACTTCAGTCCTGAAGTAAATCCACTGTCTTCAGAAATTTCTCTGCTGCCTAGACAGAAGCTCCCCAGCATAAGCAACGCTTCGAGAACCATTAGTCAAAGGATCAATGAATACAAACCTCTTCTGTTTTCCCCCAGACAAAAGCTGTGTTGTTCATGTAACGGGACATTGACAGCATCTGGATTGGAAGAAAAAAAAAAAAAAGATTAATAAATAAGACATGAAGATCTGAATAAGTATCATTGAAAGAAACTAATTAAGTTCCAGGTACTAGAAAGCAGGAATCAGTTACTTTTGAAAATGTTTGGGATTCATATTTCTTCTAATAAAGAAGTGAGCAATCCAGGCACACACAGTGAATGGTGGCATGCTTCCAAATAAGCCCACTTGTGTGGTGTTGTCACTTGTTTCATAGAATGGCTTGAGTTGGAAGGGACCTTAAAGATCATCTTGTTCCAACGCCCCTGCTGTGGGCAGGGACACCTCCCACTAGACCGGCTTGCCCTGAGCCTCATCCAGCCTGGTCTTAAACACTTCCAGGGATGAGGTGTCCACAACTTCTCTGGGCAACCCGTTCCAGTGTCCCCCCACCCTCATAGTAAAAAACTTCTTCCTAATGGCTAATCCAAATCTACCTGGCTCTAGTTTAAAACGGTTGCCCCTCATCCTTATAAAAAGTCCCTCCCCAGACTTCCTGTGGGCCCCCTTCAGGTATTGGAAGGCCAGTTCCAGTTTCCATCTGTGACTACACAGAACTCCTACATTTTCAGCCCTGCTTTCCAAAAAAAACAGTGTTCTTGCGTGGGCAAGAAAACCTTTTTCAGGCCACGTGGACAATGCTGAAATCAAAGTATCTGACACCGTATTTCCATGAACATTTCTATCATTTGTAGGCTGGCACTGCTGCTCTCTCCAGCCACTTGCTCTCATCACTGCCTAGCTCTTGTTACCACCATGAGGGCTTACACGCTTGCACAGTAACATTCACAAAGTTCATCCACCTAAAACCTGCTGCAAAAAGAAGGAATGGGGACCTTAATGCCAAAGGAAGTCAGGAAACACTGGTTTAATGAAACTACAGCCCACAAAGGGTTTTTCCTTCAGCCATACCGGCCATCGCATGCGTGCGTGACGCTTGACGGCATAGCTGACCTTGCCCAAACACCATCATGGCAGCGTGCAGCACCATCTACGTGCTCTGCATCATCACTGTAAAATCAGTGCATAGTAAAATCAGGAGCACTTCCAAGACATTTAGTCTACAAGTAAGAAAACAGTCATTTTTTGACTAGGGTAATTTCAGGATAGAAGTTCCTTAAAAGGAAACAGCAGTTCAAGGTGCACTTTTTTTAAAACTACCAAACACACCCTAAAGCAAATTTACTCCACCATCACAGTCACTACAATTATCTTTGTATCAAGAGTTTTCATGCTGCTTGCAATTAGTTTAATTTATTTAAATTTAATTTATATGAAACTCCATTCTTTGTTTGTGTGTTGGCTAAGTTTTAAGATTAGTTTTAAACAAGTGTAACATTAGTTTTAATTAAGGCTACCTATTTTAGCACAGATTATACTCTAAATGCATCAAACCCGTCCAAAGTCTGAAGCTATTCCGCTACCTTATGAGATTTTTAAAGGCTTTTCAGCTTGAATAAGTAGTTTAATTTATTTAACATAGTGATTTGTAACCCACATATGAAAAAATGATAGCGGTATTAAAAAAAGTCTGTGTCTACAAGTCTTCCAGTAGAACTTGAAAAATGGCTGCACAACAGTGACAAATTTGGTCTTTCAGTATTAAAAAGCAACGGTCATGGATAACACTCTCAAGCACCCTGGCAAAGAGGAAATACCTGCAAATATTCTTTAATCAAGATAAATGCTCTCTTGTGGCTGTGAAAGAAGAGCCAACAAGCAATTACTTTCAACCTAAAGTATTTTCAAAAGAGATCAGCTATATCCAGACAGACATTCAGCATCCCTAGGTAAGCTGTAAATCTTTCTTTGTTCCCTCTCCTGGGCAACATGGCTCCACTGGGTGATAGCTTGACCATCTTGCTGGGTAGGATGCTTGCTAGCTAATTTAATCTAATCTTGTGATCTAAGAAACTCATGTAGCCTAAAAAACTGCTGTGTCCCTCTCACCCACGCTGAACTTGATTCTTGTTGTAGCCCAACCTTTCCCCTCATCTCTTTTGGAAGTATGGACACAACGTCCCATCCATTTCAACTCAAGTCTTCACAGAAAATGACAGTGAGCTCACACACCCCAAAAGTTCTTCTGAGAGAGGTTACTACCCGTTCTCATTCATCATGGAGAAACAGTTGACCCAGCAGACAAAACCACTACATGTCTTTGATGACAACACAGATCTCTTTGCAGCAAAAATTTATAAGCTTGACAAATTTACAATCATTCACCTCTGAGGCCAAATTCTTCAATACCATTGTCAAATTTAGGAGTCTCAGGAATCCACATCCCACTAATGTAAAATCCTTGCATTTTCCACATTGTGTTTCGGGTCCAGTTCAAAGAGACACACTTCTGTACAGGGCCAGCAGAGGCAATCACAATAGCCCAGCCACCCAAAAATGGGGAAGCGTGCATCCCCTGCCTTGGGCAGATTTCCTCATTTCAGGACTTTGTCCACTTTTCTCTTCCTGGAAAGCAAAAACACCTGCAGCTGAGGAGAGGCACTTCCAGCACTCAGGTACCATTCCTGTATGTTCCCTGTTCCAGTCCACACAAAACAAATGGCATCTGGTCAGAGCATGTTTTCTAACTTAGTATTTCCTTGACAATATTATTCCTCTATCACGTAATTCTAAAACCAAAAACATCAAAAAGCAAAATATTAGGTTGCCTCAAACTATGTAGAAAATTTTCTTTTTAATCCTCCTCCTCCTTCTTCCCTTCACTGGAAAAAAAAAAAGAGATGTTCCAGGTGAGTGCTTATCCAGTAGAATACTGATAAAAAAACAAACAGATGCCCTCTGTAATGGTCAAAGCATTCACATTACTGTTGGTTACCACAAATTCCCACCCACTCGGCATCTTCTCAGACACAACTGAATCAGTGACACCAAAAGGAGAGAAAGGACACAGAAAGCTACTGCAATCCCATACTTTTTTTTTTCCTCTCCCCTCCTTCCTTCCTTACCACAAGAAGCGATACATTTTCTGATGCCTCCACTGGAGTATCATGGCAAGAAGATTTTGCACTGAGGAATGTCCTGCTGGACACTTGGCCCAGGCTACTTTCAGCTCAGTCAGCAGGAGGCAAGGATATCTTCTCACTTCAACACTCCCCCTCCTCCCTCACTTCTCATCTGTTAGTTGTGTCCTACTTCACGTGTAGGTGATCTTCCAGGATCAGCTTTCCACAGTTCACATCTCAACTTTCTGGCTTCACAACAACTAGCACAAGGCACAGCTCCAGCTCGTAACAATGCTTACACAGTTCCTCGTATTGGGCAGTGCTACTCCTCATTCTAGTTTATTCCAGTGGTTGCCAGGAATAAACACAAAGTATTTGCCATTTTCCTTCTCCAGCAAGTTATGCTGAGTATTATGGTTGGGTAAAGTCAAAGTCCTTACAGAAATGTGAATTAAGTGCGTAACCAGATCAAAACAACACAACTCAGTGCTGCTGAGAAAGGTTGTAGAAATAAATAAATAAAACTCCCACACAAATAAAACCCCAAACCAACAAAAAAACACCCAGCCCAAAACCAAAGCAAAATTCCCATAATGTAGCCCTTCCTGTCCGTAGGAATCTACTGGGAGGACCAGGGTGGACAATAGTTAGCAATCTGGCAAAGCCTCACTACATGGCTGAGTACAGAACGGCCAGTGTAGTGATGAGCTGCTCTTTCACACCCTGACAGGGAGTATTTCACTGGCTGGTGCCAGAGGGCGATACCCAACGTCCAGGCCCAAACACCATCGCGACTGGTACATCAGTCCTGCTCACACCTTGGCAACTTCCACCTGAAGAGCTTCTTATAAGAAGGTTGTGTTTTAGTGTAACCGAAGACACCATCTGGCCTGCACAACTTTTATCAGTGGCAATAACAGGTGATTACTACCTACCAGCCTTGCAAATCAAGTTAAAAGAATTTTGTTAGTGTTCCACCAGACAAAAATAATGGAATATTTTGTATGAAACCCAGAGGATTTTCCTTTCAAAGGACAGAGCTGTTTAAGCAAGGTGAGCATCCCTCACCACTGAAAATCCCAAAACAATGAAGCCCCTTCAAAAAAACAGAGCTTAAAAATTTAAAATTTCATGAGCAGTCAGGAAATTCCAAACATCAACATCACCAAAGTAACTTCGCATCCAGCCAAGCTGCACATATTTTAACATTTTTCTACTTCTACTTCCTTTTACATATCAGACCACAATGTTGTTACAGCAATTAGGTTTTGTTATTAACGCACTTTACAGCATACAACATGCTATACAAAATTAATAATGCGGCAAAGAAATATGGTTTGCATTTGATTTGGCCATTTTTAATAGATTAAAGTCACTAGTTCCTTGTTACCCTTTCAAAGAAAAAAACCCCTACTTTTAATGAAGCAATGTCTGTAAGCAAGACTCATTTTAGTAAAGAAACACACATTGGTTTCTGATGCCATTAAGTCTTTCCCTAGGAATTGCATTAGGTGACTGAAAGCAGTCAATAGCACCTGCATTGCTTCAGAGAACATGCACAAATACAACCACTTACCTGGTCCTGCCCCTCAACCATAAACCCAATTGAACTTCAGACCGTATTAGTTTAATCCACACAACAATCCTCTGCCACTTGTAGGTTAATTTAAAGCTGCAGTTCTAATAATTATTTATGAAGAAACAAAAAAAAACTAAGCTTGTGCTAACTATAAATGCAGAGCTGTCCTACCCATGAGTGCGTAGGTTAACACATCGGCATCATGAGAAGTTTTGCTTCCCTAAAGAGAACAGAGAAGACCTCCAGTACTGCAAGTGATGACTTTGGCACATCACCAGTTTACCAGAATATTCAATACCAAGGGTTTCATTTTACATCTGTAAGACATCTCATTATCACCATCTCATCTCATTATCCTTCTTCTCAGCTCCCAGTCAGGACTGGGGGACCCTACTGCACCCCAGCATACAGAGGCAGTTTGGCATGCTCAGCTCTTACCTGCCCGAAGCGTGGCGTGAAGCCAGCGAGCGTCCCATGGAGGTCACCTGGATCTGGGGAAGTTAGCACAGGAACGGGGCTCACAAGACAGCAACGTGATGGCCCTCGGTCTTCTAGCAGGCTTGAAAGTGGACTTCCTTCTGTCTTTTAGGATAGGGAAGATTAGAGAAAGGATTGTGTCAAATCAAGATCTTCCCTTTTTTTAAGTTAGTGACATTACACGATCTTGTCTATTGACTGCAGCGAACAGAAGTGTTACCAGCATGCCAAGCAGACTCGCCACCCGCCACAGACCGTCACTCGGCTGCCTCAGAACGCACAGGCGATATTAGCCATTCTTTTTTTGTTGTTTTGGAGACGTGCCCTGAATTCCCGATTCCCATTGTGTGACGGAGGAAGTGCGGGGGGTGAGTAGTCAGCAAAAAAGTTGGTAGGAGCGCGGAGCGCTGCCTCAGCCGGTGCCGCAGCAGGGAGCTCGGCGTTCCCCTCAAGTTCAGGGGAGGCGCCGGAGCCCTGCGCGCCCGAGCCGGGCCGCAGCCTCTCCCGGCCCTCGGCGGCCGGTCCCGGGGTTGGGCGGGAAGGCAGCCCCTGGCTACGGCCGCCCCGAGCGAAGCAGGGGCTCGCCCCAGGCCACTTCACGTCTTCTACGGGCGGTCTCCGATAAACAGACCGAGGCGGCTGCGCTGCTCGGCTCAGCTCTCGCTGGTGAAACTCCCGGCGCCCCGGGGTTGGGCGGCGCCGGCGGGGAAGCCGCTGCTTGCCGGGCAAGGGAGGAAATACCCGCAGCAAACCCACCGGCCCCGGCTGAGGGCCCCACCGCGGCAGCCCCTCACCTGCCCGCCGCTCCCGCGCCGCGCCGCGCCGCTGCAGCGACACACAAACTTTCACAGCAAAACTTTGGGACCGGGCGGGCTAGGGAGGGGCTCCCGCCTAAACGGGAACCCCCCCCCTTTCCCGGTGCCGGGCCGGTGGGTACCCCCCGGGGGCAGGTAAACAGCGTTTGCTCGCCCGCCGACGCTGCGCCTGTAAAGCTCGCGCTGTGGTGAGGAGCGCTGCTCGCCGCTCCCGCCTCCCGCCGCTCCCGCCTCCCGCTGCCCCTCAGATTCAGCGCTTTGCTGACAGGTTTTGTTTGCTGTTGGATACCCAGAGGTAGGCTCGTCCCGCGATAGCAAATAAATACAGGCAAGTCGTAGTTGTAATTAGCTCCTAAAACAGGTAGTGTAAAAACTTCTGTCGATGACAGGGAAAAATATTTAATTAGTGCTTCATATGTGCTTTGCAAACGTTACCAGCTTATTGTGACAATAGACCAGCCCTGTAGATAAATGGCATCATCTCAGTTTAACGGGCACTTTGCTTTGCTTACATTTCTTTGAGGACTTCCTTGAAGAAATAGCTGTAGCTCTTTGCTGAGCTGGGGTAAGCACAGAGGAGCTCTGACTTTCCAGAGCTGTGCCCAAGCCATTTCTACCCAGCTCTCTCCCCTTGAGGCATTTCCCTGCACTACTGTGTCCGGAGAATTACCCCAACAGGAGCTTCTGAAATGCTCCCGGGGTCACTGCCCCGTCGCTCACTGTATAAGGCCTTGCCTGAAATAACAGAAACGAAACCCTTCATGGTTTTACGTCTTTTACCCTAACAGGTCTCAAATCATCTCACTCCCCGTTAGAGCCAGCACACAGGGATCACTTCTCCAACCAGCGAAGCTCAACCACCTTTGGCATGGAGCTGAACATCAGTAAGCAGCTCAAGACTGTTTCAGAGCAGGGAGGAGAGAGCTGCGTGCTGCCCTGATTTCCAGGGGGGCTTAGCTAAGCAGAGTGTAATTACCCCGACCAGAGCTCAGACGTTGGGGATAATACATGTTCATTGCTCCAAGATCTGTAGCAGCCAAGACCTGTGCGCAGGGCTGTTCCCGATGGATTTCCAATCCTAGCGCTAAACCAGCCGGCTCCTGCTTAATTTGGGCTGTGTGAGTACATGGAGCCTCACGGTGCTGCTGTACACTTTCTCTTTTATCTCACTTAAGGATCTCCCTAGTCACAGGTCGTTAAAAAGGAGCAGCTCAAAAGCAGACTTAGGAAGCAAAAGTTTTTTCCTTCTTTTCCTTTAAAGCCAACCACGGGTCCACTCTGGTGAGTAAAGAGTATCCCTCGGACCTGTGGCTTGCCTGGCTCCCTAGTAGAAATAAAAGGGGAGGAAGGAGGGAAGGAAATCGGTTTAACAGCAGAACGTGCCAGTTGTTTGCTATTTCCAAGAGCTGATTTCCCCTTTTAGACAACGTGGCAGGCACATGATACTATGATAACCATGTACCCTACAACAATGACAAAAAGACCCAATCTCTTATTTAAATTATAGATCTATTAGTGCCTGATGGCCAGTGAGATTTTAGAGAAAAAACAACTGCCTACTGAATTTTAAATTTCCCACAAAGACTGTAATGAAGGTCACTGAAGCTTCTAATGAGGATATACAGATTAACTTTCTGACTGTTGCAGATTTAATTTCACTCAATAAGTACATGCTGCAAATATATTTCTTCAGATTGATCTACTCAGGCTGTACCCATCAAGTGATTAAAGTTATATATAACTCAGAAAAGATCAGATGTCTCCACTTTTTATTCTTTTTTTTTTTTTTTTTTTCAGTTAAAGGAATAAATTAATTGCTTTGGGATAAAGCCAAGTCTTGTTTTACAACTTAATAAAAAAACCCCTCTGTGTGTTTAGCTTCTCTAATACTTGTTCCACCACAGGTTGCTCCACTGCAGAGGGCATATTGCAGCTATGGATTTAAGAATCTTTACAAGATTAAAAATTCAACATGCCGGTGAAATTAGACACTGGATTAGGAAGCTCATCAACTACGTAAGTGTAATCAGCACCTCCTGAAACCTGACATGGAGCAAAAAAGAAAGGAATTACGAAAGGGTGGCGGCAGTTTGTCTGTGTCAGCGGGGTGGGGCCAGAGCCAGCGCCTGCATCAGAAACCCTGTTCTTGGCAGGTTTCTGCCTGCTCCCTACCACTGCTGGTGGACAAGGAGTTCAGTGGTTAAAGTAGCAGTCTCATCTGAAAGCAGTGAGATGGTGACTGGGTGGACACCTCCTCACAGTTACAGGAGTAGCCAGTGCAGTTTAGAGAAGAAAGGTAACACATCATGAACTGACACTGAAGCCTGCCAAAAACTTACAGGTCAATTTGCTGAAATAAAAATATCTTTATTCTATAGCAAGACCGATTAGGCTCTTTAAGCATGGTTTCTATAGAAAGTTTTCAGCTGGGCACATTTTCAGCTCAGTTTAGCAGCAACAGCCATGAACAAAGTTTGGCATGGATCACAGTTACCCACACTCACAACTGCCTGTTGTGGGCTTCTAGGGCACACTGTAAGTCCCCTAAGTCCCTCATGGGTGCTTGGGCCATTCCCCCATCAGAGGTGGGACAGAAACCACAAGCACCATTGCTGCGAGCTGATAAGAAACCCCTCATTCTTGCTGAACTTTCCACACAGCCCAGGTTTCCATTTGACATTTTCCCAAGTTGACAGCAAAGCTAGCACAGCCACCTACACAGATACACACATTTCAAGGAGTCAGAAGTTGGGATTTTAAAGAAAAATTTGATATGAAAACCATGACTGAAGTAGTAGCTGTGACAAAACTGTGCCTGTTTGGCCTGATCCTTTTCCAAAGGGGAAGGATTAGCCCTTCAGAGGGTTTTTCAGATTAGGCAAATTCATTCCAAGTGCCATTATCACTTACTGCAGTGAATTTTAGGATGGGCCACACTGGCACAGTTTCAGTGCAGTGTGTTGTATATCAATATAGAGCTGATTAGACAAACCTTTGGTGATTAAAAGCATTTTATCATTATGAAGGTGTCTTTTGCTCTAGGTCATAAACCATTCAGCAAGTAGTTTAATTTTATTTCCTTGAGCATTTTTAATTTTCAGCTAATTAGCTAGAAATACACCACCTACAACATGCTCCTTTTCTCAGTTAGGAGGCTAAAATTTGCCTCTGCTAAGCATTGCTATGGGGCATTTGCTTGTTTCTTTAAAAAAAACTGCTAGCAACTTGGTATAAAATTAATTTGCTCAGTAACTGGCACACGGGGGTAATTATCAAAGCCTTTTCTAGAAAGCAAGTTGTGTGCTCATTCAAAAATTTTACTATTACAAAGTTTCAGTTTTAAGAAAGTATTTAAAAATGAACCCAACTTGACTTAAACACCTTGGCGAGTTAACTGAGAAGCTCTTTTATTCTAGTGGGCTTCTCTATCAAAAGACATCTGAAAGAAAACAGTAGCTGCAATCTTTTTTTTCCCAAAGGTTAGCATGTTACCCTACTCCAGTTCTAAAATGTTCTTCAGATGGCAGCTACTACTCTGTCAAGTGCTGCAGGGCTGGGAAATGCCTCAGGGTGTCCTGAAAATTGACTTTCTGGGGAAAAAAAAAAAATTCTTCTGTATTTAAAAGACTGGTGAGGACCTCCAGTTACAGGTGTAAATGGGAAGGTTTAGATGAACTCTCCTTCTCTAACTCCCTTTGCCCTAGCACTGGGCAAGCTGGGTGTATGTTCTTATGCTATTATATGATACATTTACATTGTAGATCGAAGTATATCCAGTTTTGCAGGCTCCTAACATGGAGGTTTTCAAGACAAACCCTGAGTAACCTGGCCTGACACCATGTCTAACCCAGTTGTGTGCTGGAGGTTGGACTACAGGCCTCCTGTCATCCCATCCTATGTGAGTTGTCCTCTGCTGTCTTCCTAGCCCATCTAAAAATCAGGAGGTCACACCTTCACTAAAAATGTCTCATTTCACTTCAAAAATGAGATTTGAAGACTGCTACCCTACCACAGAATCACAGACCACCAATGAATTAATGTGGCCCTTAACTAACATCAGGAGGCTTTCTGGTGAAATGTAGTTTATAAAGCAAGGAGGAAGTTCCTCTGAAAGCCTTCATCACTTTCATGAGAAAATTCCAGAAGAAGTCTGTTTTTCCAGGCCTTTTGAACAATGTTTGTAAAACCTATGAAACATTGTACTCTGTAGTTCACTTACTTCTAGAGCAGGAGAAACATTGATCTTTGTTCTGCCAAATAACGCATCATTACAGAACCTCCTAGGAAAGAATAGTATTAGAGTGCCTAGCTGGGAGATGGTTTCTTTGGTGTTTCAGTTATTGGTATCACAGTGCTCACACTAACTTCATTCTGTGTTTCTTAACTGTTTAAGTGCTTTAAAGGCATTCATAAAGATCTTGAAGAGTATGTTCTTCAGGCTTCTCTTTCAGTTTTGACTGAAGGGACATTAGCAGAGTGTCTCTGTTCATACTGTGGAGTCTCTCAGCTGCGACTGCCTGCTGTTAGGCATTCCACAGACTGAAGAAACCCACCAACCCCCTCGTAGAGTGATATCATAATCTTTTACATGACTACTAAATGTCAGAGAAGTAAAATCTGAATATTGCGGTCTGGTCTCTGCACATCCCCTGAATGTGAGACAAACAAAATTCTCTTACTTCCAACTGCACTCTTGATAGTAGAAAGTTCTGCACTGATTCAACATCTGTTGACAAGCTGTCTATATAAATCGACAGAGAAATGAACTGATACATGAAACTGAATGTGCCTCCAAAGTGATTCACAATCTGTTGAAAGAAGACACCATACCATTAAATATGTAATTCCAGTGTTCTGGTTCCTCTTTCATCTTAAACTACCTGGAATAAAATGCAGAAATAGGGTGACATGACATTTTGGGAGCTGCCCTGAAGCACAGATAAAGGATTGAAGGAAATGACCCAGTATAGAGTTCTTTTAGCCAGTGTCAGCAGTGTACTACGTGTTGAATGTTTGCATTGCTTATTAGGACCAATGGACATATTTTGAACCCATTCTGACAGCCTGGATTCAAATATTGAGCAAATTATGACATGAGGGTATTCATATGTGCCAGGAAAAAAAAAAAACAAACCACCTTATTGAGAAATTCTAGGGCAAATGGGGGTGGAAAGTAGAAGAAAGACTAGGGAGACTGACTATATAGTAGGAAAGAAACAGAAAAAGAACTAGAGATTTTAAAAAACCATCTGGTGTAGCCATTAGTCCCAAGTGTTCAGTCATTGTGTAATGATTCACAAGTGTCGGTAACGTCCTTTGCCTTTGCACCTCCACAAGGTATTATTACAGGGGCAGCCTAAGGAAAATGAGGTTGAATATTCTATACTGGATGTAGGATGCACACTGGCTGGCCTAAGAGTTGGGAGTGATTTCACTGCTCAGCACATATTTCCCTTTAGCTAGAAGTTGAGGTACATGTAAAACAAAACATAGCTTTTGAGGGGGCAGAACCAAGAGGGTCCTATTATTGCCTGTTTTCTGCCAAAAAAATTCTCACAGT
Source organism: Megaceryle maxima (assembly GCA_024605025.1). Classification (NCBI taxonomy): domain Eukaryota; kingdom Metazoa; phylum Chordata; class Aves; order Coraciiformes; family Cerylidae; genus Megaceryle; species Megaceryle maxima. The sequence continues at coordinate 39,366 of JANHGN010021282.1, read as the reverse complement.
TGGGTTTTTAGATGAAGATATTACACTGAGATGATGGTGATTGCTCTCAGAGGCCATCTTCTTTTAGCTGTAATCTTTTAGTCTAATTACTATGCTAATGCAGCTAGATCTGTTGGCAGTATTTGATGGAGTTGACCATCATGTGGTGCTGTTTTGCATGAGATGTAGCAGGGTGGATAAAGCTGCACATCTCCTTCTCTTATCCCTCCTTCTAGGGAGATCATTGCTTGGAATTATGTACTCGTGGTTCTGGGAACATCCTCACATATTAGAAGCTCTTGGTTAAGACTGGGAGATGAGATGGATTTGGGAGTCAGCAGCATGCATGAGCAATTAAACTCTCTATCTTCCTAACAGCATAATCAAGCTTTCCAAACACTAAAGTGCATAACTTTGCACACTAAAAGGAAGAGGAGCTTGGGAAAATAAAATATGCCTCTAATATTGGACTGTTCAAAGAGGAGGAGATCTGGGAAAACTGTTTCAGCCCAGGCTGGGAACTAGGCTTGGAGCTATTCTGGAAACAGGAGTGATGACAGAAAGTTCTTCAGCTGAGGGGATTTCCCTCCTGTCACATACCCACAACCATTTTTCCTGCCTTCAGGCTCTGCTGCTGCAAAATGCTGTAGAAAAAAAGCGCAAGTGCATGCCATGATGAATCCCCAGGATCATAAAATCCAAACACATCTCACAGGTTTCCTACTAATTTCCCTTGGCTCAGCTCAGCTCAACTTTATATAAACCATGCTCTCCAGGATTTTGGCTTACTTTCTCTCTAGTAATTAGGTTTCCCAGGAAGGTTTTTCTTTATTTTTAGGAAACTTTTCCTCATAACCAATCTAGTTATCCCTCATTGGTTTCACACCCTTTCCTTCTTGTTCTTTTCCCAAAGGACACAGAATAGCTCACTAGCTTCTTTGTGATGACCTGTTACATGGTAAATGATTGCTTCCTACTAAGGAAGCCACAACCCAGAGCAGTTTTTTTTCCTTAATAGGAAGCAATCATCATTTACCCTGTGTTTGAATTCTGCAGTTAATTTATCTCACTCATGAACCCAGTGTAAGCCACCTTCTTTCTGCCTCCATCTCATTGTAACCTGCTGAACAAAGGTGATTTTCTCATGGATGCTTTAAGTGACCCATTCTTCTGGGCAGGACTTTCTATAGATTTGTGACTACTGAATTCACCATCTCCAGATGGTATCATATTTTTCCATCTCTCTGTCTTTGGAATGAGATTTAAGAATACACAAGTAACTTGGGACAGATAATGAACTTCCACAAATGCATTTGTGCAGTGCTTTCACTGCTAGCGATGGTTATTCCACATCTGGAGAGGAGAATATGATCTATCTATCACCCCAGCCACGAGAGAATCTCATATATATTGAGGGTTCCTTTTTATGTAGGAAAACATCTATGTGCACAATTAAGCACTTGCTAACAACTGATGGAACAGTGGCAAGTTTTCAAATGCCTTTCCACCTGATCTGGGCTTCACCAATAGAATGATTGTTTATACTTAAAGTGGGTTTTTAAAAAAAAAAAAAAGAAAGCATGCTTGGGAATTTATTCAAATTTTGGAAATAGAAAAGCTTCAATGTTTTTGTTGTTCTGTAGTTTTGGGGATTATGTTAGTTACTGTGGGAAAACAGCTAAAGAATAAGCAAAGCAGCCTGTTATTATTTGTTTTTGGTTTTGTTTTTCCTTTACAAATAAATGCTCTACTTCACGATTACCCCTTTAAAGCTAAATGCTTAGGTAAAAAATACAGTGTTAGGAAAGCTTTACAGTGACCATGACAAATATTTGACAGTATTTGTAGAACTACTGCACAGATAAAACTGTTTGTTGTGTTTATGAACTGCAAAGGTCTTGGTCAATAGAGACTGAAGGTTTTTTTAATTTCAATCTTAGACAGAAGAAGAAACTACAGGAAGTGTGGACTCTGTGCACACTTAGCATCCTTACCCTAGCATTTGTGGGTAGTCATCGACCACATATTCCAACTATATCTGTCTTAAACTATTTTATCATTATATATGTTAAGGTCAACAGATAGTTAAGTCTACATTCATACATGATGTTGTATAATCTTTGGATTTATAATTATATCTGTATGTTCCTTTGTTTCAAATTTGCAGGTCATCTAAAAAGATCTGATCTTACAAAACCAATTGAAACTTCCAGCAGTGAAATAAAGTAGCAGGAATTTTTGTTTATTTTCCTTAATCTCTTTCATAGACATTAAACTGATGTTAGCTAAACAGCTGCTGCTTGTGTCAGTGTAATAACTGACTGCCAAGCTATGATTTCAAAAGCAAATAAATCAAAATAGTCAGGATTTTCAGGATCATCTCCTGTAAAAATTCCCATGTTAGGTAGCTCAGAGGGAAACCATTAACAAATCCCATTGACACCTTGCAGTCAGAGGTCCATACACAACCAAATATATTCGCTTACTACAGTTTGAATGTATTAACTGAGAAGTCCAGAGCTCTACAACATGAAACTCAGCTCCTATTGTGTCTGCAGCCTGGGCCACTCCAGAGTTTTCACCTGTGATTGCTCTTCTCACACCCCAGGACCTGCAGAAAATTACTGCCACATTCTGTCTTCCAGGTGGAGTAACTAGCCAGCTGCTAGCTGCCAGCTCTGGAACAACAGATTTTACAGAGCACTGCCCCAAAACCATCAGCAGGGATGAACAAGATGAAACAAGAGGCTACCACTGAATGACCAGTCTTACTATGACCAACTGCCGATTTACATGGCAGGGAGGGAGGGGGAGAGGAGTTTTAGTACAGGAATTAAACAACATTTAGCAAATGAGATAGGGGAAGTTTGTCTTCAGGTCTTTTCTTTCCAAGTGTCTGCAAACATGCTTGCAGAGTATGCTTTTTAATATAAGGGTAAGATATCCTGTACAGAAGGCCAGAGTAAATGAGTTAACAGCATTTGCTCAGGTCTGCTTGTCCCCAACAAGTACATGCAGAGTGTTGTAATACCATTCTGGGGCTGCAGGACTTAAGTATGACTTTCATTCTACCACCCTACCAGCAAAATGGAACCTCTCATTTAGCTACATCAGATCACGGCTTGCAATGGATGGATCAACTTCAAATAAAATGCATGAAATTCACCTTGTGACATAAATGTATCTTGTATTCAGCACCTGCCTTCATTATGCTGCATTCTCTAGCAGCTGCTCGTCAAGATTACATTCTATAGCAAAGGAGACTTGTAAGCCATCAAGGAGGACTGAATGCAATGCTTTAAGAAGATGATGGTAGAGTGAAACCTGGTCATTTTCAGTACATGAGTTACAACACCTTTCAGGCATTACACTTGCCCCTGAGCATCCTTTCTCATTTCTGCATTGTTACAATCACACTTTCTGCCTCAGAAGGACTTTTTTTCCTCCCCTACCCTAGTGTTAGAAAACCAGAACCACCACCATTACCTCTATCACCACCATCACCAAAAGAGGAGATAATTTGACTGGAAAAGCTGCAGTATCAACTACTTGCACTTTAATATCTTGAAGTGAGCAGAGAAAATGAGTTATCCCATCATTCTATAATGTATAGTAGCTTTGGGTGTGTGGTAGGTTGAATATTTAAACAGAATAGCTTTCTGATGCTTCATAACATGAAATTGCCTCTGAAGGAGGTGATGAAATATCCTGTATTCCAGGAATGCACACTTTTTCATTTCAGATGATATTAATCCCTGATCAGAGCAGGTCAACAAATTTCACATTTCTGATTTGTGATCTTGTAAATAAGTGTAAATATTTGCAAGTATTTACACACAGCTATGCCAAAGCCTACGTCACACTGCTATGCAAAACTCGTGTCGTGGCAGAAGCAGCAGTTTTCAGTGCTGGGAGATTGTGATGCCTTCTAATAGGCACAGGTAACACATTTTGTTCTGGCACATCCGTGCTCTCCTGCAGGAGCATGAGTAACCCTCATGTTAATGCTGCCAGAAACTTGGAGCTGAGAGTCCTGAAGGTAATGGTGGCTGTGGCTCACTGTCATCACCAAGGCAGCACCCTCCTCCATATTCATAGAGCCTGAGTCATTATTTCCACAGAGAGTCTGTCAGCCACTGCAATTCCTTTCTTCTTCCTCTTTGAGCACATCTAGATCATTACCTGTTTCTTCCAGCACTGTTTCCCGGAGGGAGCGTAAGTCCCGGTGATGCTGCGATTTAGAAATTCCCTTTAGCTGATGTCAGTCCCTTGCTCAAGCAGCAAGAGAGCAGCTCCTTGGGCTCTTTCCAACAAGACAGCCAGGAAGCCAGTGCAAAAATTCTAGAGCTTCCCACTGCACAGGGCAATCAAATGCTACGTGCTTGGAGGAACTGCTAGGGAAAAGTTCTTTTATCTATAAGTAATCCCACAGTTACCTGCATAAATCTGCAGGGACTCTTCTGAGGCTGATGGGGCAGCTCTAGAGTTACCTTGTTTAGCAGAGCCCCACGTCAGAAAAGTGTGCATGCTCAGGAGCACAGTGGCTCTATCTGAAGGTTAAGGTACACAGAAACATTTCAGGAGCTTGAGGAAGAAAATTAGTGTGTGAACATGAAAACCTGAGGAGGGAATGAAGAAATTAATTACAGGACCAAGGGAAAAACAAAGAAGCATGAAGAAAAACAATTAGTAGTTGAAAATGCTCTTGAGTACAGTAACCTTGGAGAATGCATTGAGCTAGTAATGGTGGTTGCTGTCACTTAAGGCAATTATTGGATATCATATAAACCTTTTTTTTCAAACCAAGACGGGATTGTTTATGTTTTAGGAAGCAGCCATCAATAGTGAAATTAAATATCTGAATGAATGCAGGAACATGTCCTAATAAAATGTGAAGCAAGTAATCAAGGAAGATTATCAGTCTTGTCAGCCTGATATTTAGCAGTGAGAAAAAAAAAAAGAAAGCCTGGTGCCAATGTACTTTCCTTTCTGCAAGCTGAGCCTATCTAGCATAATATTAAATGGCAGAGACTCATAAAATGAGTTTAAGAGCTTCTCTGCAGAATGGAGCTGAAGACACACACAAACTGAGATTTACACTAGATTAGTAAAATGTTTTACGCTTAATGCCAAATGAGGGCATCCCGGGATCAGCAATAACCTCCCGTGATTGCACAGACCAGCCTCTAGTCATGCAGTTGACCTGATTAGGATGCTGATGAGTTGCAAAGAAGTGAGGCTTTATACCCAGGCCTAAAGGAAAGGAAGACTTGACCAGCCCAGGGCAGAAATGCAGGAGCCACTTTGCAACCCACTGAGTTTTTTTTTCCCTGTCTCCAGGGAGCAACTGAACGCTGGCAGTACCCAGCTACAAAATGGCATCTTGGTCTGGAGATCCCCACTACAAATCCCCAGCCAGGCAGATGAAAAGGAGGTTGCCACTTGCAATTATAAGCTTACTCTGTACTCTGGATACAGGTAACACCCAGTGATAGAGCATGGCCTCTGTCTGCTACTATAGCTCAACAGATGGAGTAGCTGCTAAACTTAGCTTGCAGGATTGAGAAATGGATTTTTTTGTTTGTTTTATAAGCAAGACCACATGCAGATGAACTGAGGATCGCCTACAGATCACAGAAATAAAATCTATTACTTTGCAGTTTTCAGGTCAACATACTGCATGTCATGCTCTTCTCTCAGCTCTTTCCTGCTTATTTTATTCTGGAAAGTTGTTTGCTTCCTCTTCTCTCATGCTCAAGAGCTGTACTTCAGCAACTGAAATTGGTGGGCCTTGCTCAGAAAGCCTCTTAAAATTATTAATGCACATCTTTGATGAGATGGCTTAAGCCAGCTAGCACAATGTATCTGCCCATGATTTCATTGTTTTTCCTATGCTTTCATCATAACCATTAATGCTCATCTTTGATGAGGTGGCTCAAGCCAGGTAGCAAAGTAATTTTCATATAATTTCACATGGGTTTTCTGTACTTTTATTGTAAGTGATCCCACTTGTACTGAAAACCAAAAATGACACAGAAGCTCATGTCATTTTGTGCCAAAGCTTCACCGTGAAGCTTTGATGTAAATATCTACGGCTCAGCATTCTCCCTGAAATGTAAGAAGGCCATTTTAACAGCTTCAGAAGTTACATGCTTTGTACTTATGTTCTAAGTGTCTTTTTTTTAAAGCACCCAAGTTTCTACAGTGAGGTGGTAACCATTTTATCTCCACACCTCTGGGCCCACTATAGAACTGTAGGCATCTTTCTTTTAGACTGGGCTCCAAATCCCCGAAATACTAACAGAACAATTTTTTTGAGATGATGTCTTCAGCCTCTATCTTTGTATTTATCTTCATGATTAGTTTAAGTATTAAAGTGATCTGCCTGAGTCAATTTCTCTTTTGCACAAAGGAAGATATCTCCATCTCTATCTGCTTCGTTTCAAACTGACATTTTTACTAAGTTGATTAGAATGTTAGAATTACATATCATGAGTCAAATTTCCATGACTGAGGAAAAAAATGTAAGTATGGATAGAGATAGCTCTGTATGCACTGCATGTAGACCCACAGAGGGAATGCAAGTGAAAGATGGAACTAATTGGTAATCTTAAAAGTATAAAACGGGTTGGATTCTGAATGTAGCCATTACAATTTATGATTTCTGTCAAACTATGTATTGATTTCCCTGTCTTAAGAATCAGCAGCTTTCCCTGCTGATTGAATTCTAATTACTCACTCTATAGTTACATTGATTTTAACAGACTTCTGGACAATTTTGTACCAGGCTGCTTTCAAATTACACTTAATGAATTTGTCGTGACTATTGATATAAAAACTTCTATTCTACAGCAAGTTGAAAAAGAAAGAAGCTGCTTTTCCTCTGTTCTGCACAGGCCAAACATGCCCTCAGCTTGCACCGTGCTCACCTGGAGAGGTCAGCTGGCCTTAGGCTGCACTTCATGTCACCTCTGGGCAGCAAAGGCAGGAATCAGTTGCCTTTGTTTGTCTGACCCCAATGATGAGCATGTCTATAGCAAACTGTGATTAGATTCATTGTACAAGTTAGTATTTTTAAACAAAAATTAAATAACTTTCCATATATTTCATCAGTCATGGAAATCTTCTATCTGCATGCTCCAAAATATGAGTAATATACATAAAAGATGGGTAAATTATATTGGTGCTGGTTATATACTTGTGTGAGGGACCTCCTTCTTCGTGTATGGGGCAAAGTTCCCCACTAACAAGCAGGTGACGTGACGTGTAGTAAAAACTAAGAGCAAAAAGTTTAATTCTAGCTTTTTGATCTGTGCACTTTGGAAATACTTGTCACAGTCAAGTATTTGGCATTTGTCTGTCTGTCAGTGGGGAACAGACACAGATTCCACATCCAGGTGCCGCTTGGGCATTGTGGATCTGCCTTTAGGCCCTGAAGCCATGGCACCTGGATGATGGACAGTGAGGAGCCTGTTTTAGCCACCTGGGGCTGTCCCCAAACTTCTCTGCCTGCTCTGGGGGTCACTCCCTCAATGAGGATAATTTTCAGTGTAAATGGTAGAATTGTGGGGGTGCTAGAGCAGAAGGAAAGTAATGGGAAAAACCCCAATTAATTTAAAACCCAACAATGATTTTCCAGCACATGCCTACCTTGCATTCAAACTCACACATGCCCATTCTGGAAGTGGCACACAGGAGTTTTTCTGCAATGACAGGTTGTTTTCCTTTCTAATGAGGAAATAAGCAATGAGTTATCCTCCTTTAACTCTGCACATAGAGAATAATTCCAGTAGTCAGGATAGTTTGATGATGTTAGATGTTATTTTCTAAATTACAAAGCTTCCCGTGGAGATGAACTTTCTTACAGTCCCTGGCAAACTGTCAGGTGATTATTCTGCAAAGAGTATTAAATGGTCTAAAAATTTGTACATTGTATTTTGAAGAAGAAAGCAAATTAAAAGAGTTCTTTAAATCTCAGAGCTGAGTGGTTTGCTCTCTGTTAGGATAAACACATCAAGTTAGGGTTTACTCTGAGCAGCCTAGCAGAAAACAATCTGCATAAATAAATGAAATTTTATCAGACAATGAATAAAAGATTCAAACAGAAAATTGGTTTTCTTTACTTTCTATGAGGAGTAAAAAGAACAAAATTACTGGGCTATTTCCTTCCCCTTAAAATCTTTTTATATATAATGGTGAACAGATGATTCTGTTAAACTTCACTTGCGATGAATTCAAGGCTAGATAATATCATCATCCATCTTCTTGATGAACCTCATCATTTTATCTTCAATCTAAATCCAGGAGAAAAACTGAACAAGCCACGCATCTACACATCTCTTCATTTAAAAATTACAGCTGAAGGTTAGAAAATGTTTAAGGTCAAACTTCTAAGCTGCCATCTGGAGCTCATTTAACAATTGCCAAGAACATCTGCCACTACTGCACATGCCTAAGACAAAACTTAGCCAACATCACCTTTTCTTCTGAGGACAAAATCCTAGAGTCACAGAGGCGCTCTGCTGCCAGCAGGCAGAATTTAGTGCAAATTTAGTGCATTTTAGCAACCAGTGGAGCCGTTAATAGATAAAGACACTTTTGTAGTTGTTAACACAGTGTTCACCATCTAAAAGCCCTGTCTTGCAAACAGTACTGTCAGTTACAGCTTTGCAATAAGCACCCCAAATGTTGGGGGGTGTGTGTGTGTATGGAGGGGCTTTCTCCTGACTGATGAGGACTGAAATGCAGTTGTGGGGTAGTCAAAGTAAACTCCCCTTGCTGCTGTTGGAGCTGCCCCTCCGCTGTGGCTGCAAAGAGGCTTTGGCTCACAGGTTGCTGAAGGCAGCATTTCTCAGAAGGGCTGAAAGTGAAATATGAATGCAGACACTTAAAAGCGAAACAACCCATGTCCTCAGAGGTGGGTATAATATTCCCTGAACTTTTATGACAAAACAGAAAGATACAAAAATCAGAGAAACACGTGGCTTGCAAGGTCTAACTCCTCAGATAGAGCTCTCTGTCTTTATTCATATTTTAAGCTACAGTAAATCCCACTGGCTATTAATTCCTGACATTGGGGAAGACATTTACGGTTTTAAAAATACCGTGAGGTTGCTATTTACTCAAACGCATGAATTCCTAGTAGCAAGAAGTAGACTATGTGAGATGAAACCTGTATTACTAAATACAAGAGAAATGTACTTTTTATCGTGGCCTGTATGGAAATGATCCTTTCCTAATGATGGACATGACATATAAAATGTCTATTAAGATATGAAGAAAATTTTAACTAGAAAGAGATGTTTTACATGATTGCATCATTAATTTAGTGACTTGATCAGAAAGGACGGACACTTTCAGACATGCTCAGTGTGTCAAATTTCTGCAGTTTAGTAAATGTCATGCGTTGGATTGTTTTCCATAGGTGAAAAATTAATACAATATATTAAATATTTAGTGATTCATCTGTACTATGTAAAAACTGATATCTGCAATTCAAGATAATGCATATGTATATTAATAGGTATAATAAATAATTTGATTCCACTTACAGAACACTGAATCTGTGTTTTAATGGTGTCTAGAAAGCAGAGAAAAAGGAACTGATTGCCTTTGTTCAGTTGAAAAGCTGTGAACGTGACTGAAAGCCCTACATTGATTATAGATCAGTTTACCTTTGGAGTTATGCTCCATGTCTTGTTCTTTATCAGATTTTAAAATACATTACATTTTGTATTTTAACAGATGGCAGAATTTAATCCTTATGAGAGGGACAGGAGTTATGCAGAAGCTGTTTGCCTTATGGTGTGGAGAAAAGTAATGAAGGTATTGTGTTTTGTTTTCCTTTATTATAGCTAAACATATATCTGCTAAAAAATTATCATCACATTGGGGTTTTTACAGAATCTTTGTGTCTCTATGAAAATAAAGAGAAAGATGCTTGAAGCCAAACCTCTAATCAAGCAACTATTTTTTTTCCAAAATTCAGAGCACTGTTATCAAATCCATGACACAAAAGACATTGAATGTGATCTCCACCTTGGCTTGTCTTCCCTGTTCTGATCAAGAACTCTAACTGCCAGAGGAACTTCTTTCTTTGGATACATTTTTACATTTTTTCTTGATGTCTAGAAATTGTTTAACTTCAGCAGGATTTAAATATTTTCTTCACTTTTAAAATAAAAACCTCTAGCCTGAAAAGTCTCCTCAGAGCTGAAACAGAATTTGTAAGCTGGCTGGATAGCAATGTGTGACTCTGAAAACACCTCCTCACCTGATCCAGATTAATTTAGGCTGTCACTGAATCCTCAGTCTGCTGAATCTTGCTGGAGCAACGTTTCTACATTATGAAAGTTTAAAAAGGTCGTCTGCTTTTGAAAATTAATTGAGAAGTGAAAAAGTGGTAGCTCTTCACAGAATACCCACAGATGTAAAGCAAAATATATCCCAAATTTTAATTACAGTAAAAGGACAGAGAATGCTGAGATTAATGGTAAACTAGATTTCTGAGATCAAACATTTACAAGTTAGGTTGACAGGCAAAATTTACAGGTTTTTGTTGTACATTTTGCATACTTTAGCAAAGAAAAGTCATGTTTATGTGGTGCATGTAGCAGGAGAAAGACAAGTCTGAGTGGAAATGTGCACGGGTGTTGTATATAAGAATTTGGTCACGTTCTTTTAAATAGAATTGGAGCTTTTTACTGGGCTATTTTAATTGCTATTTTTTCTTTTGCAGATAATGGCATAACTCTAACAAAGCTATAGGAATGGCTATAGGTATGCTTTGTTTGTTTGTGGTTAGTAAGCACGTTCATTGGCTGCCTGTGTTTACTAAGCTGTATTTTTTGTAATGCTGAAGATATGTAAAAAAATAGTCCCAATTTATTGCATTAGTGCATGTCTAATAGCAGCCAGTGTCACCAGCTACCACACAATACCTTCTTTTTCTCTCTGCAAAATAGGGATGATAGTACTGTTTACATTTACTTTATATCAATGCAATGTGCTCCTTAATCCTGTTCTACCAAGCAAGTATATTTAAGCACTGGAAGTCCTTGAGAAAGAGGGAGAAAAAAAAAGCAGGACGTTCTGAAATCAAATCATATTGGAGGGTGGAGGAACTTTAAACCTGTGGGAAACGAGTATCAGTTGGGTGATTTGGAAAGAGAAACATCATGTGGGCAATATTTTCCCTTTGCTGTTATTGAAGATATTTATAGGTTTTAATAACTGCAAAGACTCACACTCAGTATCTGATGTTGCATGCTCTGTTGTGGTTATAATGCTGATAATGCCATAAATACAGCGTTATGATACCTTAGTGGAAATCGATTTTTGTGTGGTTCATGTCACTCAGGTGGTGCCACCCTCCCACAGCCCTGGCGCTGGTCCCTGGGCTGCCTGGCAGCACTTTGGAGCTGCTGAACAAGTCACAAAATCTTCTTATTCAATTCTGCTCTCTTGCTAGCCCAGCTACATCTCCTGGTTCCACCAAAGGCAGGCAGACTTTTGAAGAAGACTGATATAAATCAGGGGGAGGATGAAAAGCCATGTCACACATACCCTCCTGACTCCCAGCTGCTGAAAGCTGATGTTTCAGGGTATTCCTCTCCATCATTAGACAGAAGCTATTGTGGCGATAACTCAGTTTGTGGTGAGGCTCAGTTGGGCTGGGGAAAGAGAGAGTGGGGAAAAAAAGCATGGAAAAGGGACCAGGGAATAATGTCCAAGGAGGGAAAGGTTAGAAGAAAATTGGAGATTGCAAGAAACAGGGGGAAACAGAGTAGTAAGAAACCAAAAAGTAGGTTAAAGTGTCTGAGAAAGGGAGTTGGGGGGGTGGGGGGGGAGATAAAGGAAGTACTGAAGGTTCATTTGAAAAGTTTGCTGACAATGTCAAAAAATGTGTAGCATCAGGAATTCCCCAGAACTCCCCAACTCCACAAACAGTAGAAGACAGGCAATGGCTGAAAGAGCTGGTCTTATTTTAATTAAATGTTTATTTAAGTCTAACGTATTTGAAAATTATAATTGGTTTCCCCCAGCAATGCCCTTAACCAAGCCCCTTTCAGAGAGATCTTTGAAAAGCAGTCAACTCATGAAAAATCCCAGTTGGCAACCCTTTTTCCCTGAAAAAGAAGTTTACCGAAATCTTCAAAGGCCAGAATCTGGCATAGTTTTCTCTTGAGTAAAGTTAACTCCTCAAGCTGAAGCCCTGCCAGGAAGCACGGTGTGCTCTAGCTAGCTGCAAGCGTGGTCGCTGCATGGCCAGACCCCCGAGCAGGAGTCACTGACCTCCCTGCCCATCAGTGCCTCAGCTCATGTGACCTGCCTGTGTTCCTTAGCGGGCCAGGTGACAAACTGCAGCCATTCAGCAGCTCTGGGGAGCGGCTGAACTATCTCTTCACCAAAGCTGGGATGGAGGCTTGAGGGTAATACCAGCAAAGCTGTTGGGTGTAACCCATCCCTGCTCATGGACTGGTAGGTGTCCAGCTGTGGCACTGCAGGATGTGGTCTATAAGCAGGGGGCATAATCCCACAGTATGAACAAAATCAAAGAGTTTGCAGTTTCATTCTGCAAAAGTTAATTGGCTCCCACTGCCCTTCATTGCCAGTGGAGATCCTCTGCACTAGCAGATGAAAGGCAAGTGGCAATAACTGTCCTGAGCAGACTGTTGTCATTCAGAGGCCACAGAGCTGAGCGCTGGTTTAAAAGGTCTTTTCTTGGACAGGATTTCTGCTGACTGTGATCAGTTCTAATGTGTAAGAACAAAACTTTCAGAAGAAATAGTATCACATTCCTACTGTTGTGCAATTAAAATCCACAGGGATATTTAGAGAAAATGAAGATTCACGTCCTTGCTGCAACATGCGCAAAAATGTGTGGAATGACTAGTAGCCTAAAAAGCTCAGACAGACAGAAAAATTCTAAATGTGGCTGATGTTGGGAAACCACAGAAACAACGTCCTGAAAATCAGGGTCTTTTAATGTGTTCTGGGTTCTTTAATATTCCCATCACATGGTCTTTGTAATTCAGATATTAGAACAGACACAGAATAGAGGTCAACAGAAAGAAAACCCCAATAATAATGCAGCCAAAAGACATATATATTCACATCTTTAGCAAATACACAATGGACCTGGCTGGGCATGTTTAGAGGAAGCCATTTTTCAAACAGAAGAATCAGTGGGTGAAAGGAAGCTTTCACCAATACGTTATAGACAGTTTCAGCATGGAAAGAGTCTCTGGTTGGAGTACCTGTACAGCCAGTTACCCACTGGCTATGGTCCCTGCTGGGGAGAAGGACTAGAATGGCTCAAGTCCTTGCTATAACTTATTTCATTAAGGGACCTGAACTCAGAGAGGAGTGTCTGGACTCCTTGGCTGCAGTGGGACACACTTTGAGGGGGATATTCAGAGCAGGACATTGCCTTCCTCCAGCTCCTCTGCCTCACACTGCTTTCTCAGCCCCAGCACAGCCCAAAAATGCCTGGTGATGGTGCCACTTCTCTGGACTGTGTGTGGGCATCTAAAAAGGGATGTCTCCCACACTGTTGGCAGGTGCTGAAGAACTGGAGGAGTCCCCCACCCCCCTGGCAAGCCTCTCGGTTCAGAGCATCCTCTCTCTCCATCACGGCTGGAGGTTGTTAACAGCCGAGGGGTTCATAAGAGGAAATTGAGTTTTCCATTTCTGCAGAAAAATCAAATGACTTGCTTTTGAGTCCAAGACCTAGGCAGACACAAATATACCAAGTATAATTTCGTGATATCAATTTAATTGTGTATTTCTTTCAAACTATATGACCACCTGGATGCAGTCACAACAATAACAGCAGCAAATCAATGTTTGTGAGGAAATGCGGTTAAGTATTAAGATCTAATAATAAGCTCTCTTGGAAGCAGCTGTAAAATTCTTTGTTTCCCTTTGCAAACAGTGTTAAGAATGCCAGGAACCAACAAGTGTCTAATATTATTCTTCCCCAGATGAAATGAAAATATATTGATTTCTATGAAATAGATTCCCTAATATGTAAACACATTATTCTAAGGCTTAGAGAATTCATATACTGTTATTTCTGCTCTCTTCTGAAAACCTTTGAAGGAAATAATTTATCAAAAGAATAAAATAAAATGTTATGTATGCTTCCTGGGAAAAAAGCCACCAAATATTTAATGTACCTTTTCAAATATTGGACATATACATTCCTAACTTTACCTTATATTTACTTGAATAAAAGGCATCTCTGAACACTAAAAGACATGAGTCTGCAAGGTTATTTCAGTGTGATGGCATCAGGTCATGAGGTTGAATTTCAGAAGAGGTTCTTCTTGCCTCTTGGTAAGATCACTCCTGCTATGCATTTGAAATGGTGATTCTACTGCTTTACACCAGCACAAATGACGACAGAAGAGATAAAGAATAGAGATGAATCAGGTAGGAAGTGCCTCCTTTTACTGGAGTGGTTTTGCAACCAATACTTCAGTTAATCATTCCTTTCATTTCCTTATAAAGGGAAACCTTTACAAAGCTTTCAGAATTTTATTAGAACTCCTTTAGTTATCTGTGAGGTTCTTCATCCTGGGAAATGGGACAAGAAGCAGAAATGCCCCAAATAGCACAGAAGAAGGAGCATACTGGCATGTTTCCAGCCTCACTGGGTGAAGAAACTGTCAAAACCCTAGGCATTTTACCAGTGCAATCAGTCATTTGAGCCCTTGCATTCCTTTTTAGAGTAATTTGTCTGTTATAATAAGTGCATCAGGAAATCTTTGACTGTATCACGCTGTTTCTGTGTATACCAATGGAGAGAAACTTTTCAGATTTAAGATTTCAGAAATATCCTTTATTCCTCTATTTTTTCTACTGTCTTTTCCTCAGAATGGACTGTCGTCATTCACATTTAACTGAGACACAGGCTGTGTTAACCCATCAGATGAAGTACCCTTCTTCAAGAGTCCTGACCATGGAGATTACTCCTTCATAAATACCTTCATTTCCCAGCAGCTTTGCCTTGTCTTTAGCACATGCATAATGGAAAAGGAAAGGCCCACAAGTCACCAACTGCTCAATAAAGGACAAAGAACGTTCCTGTCATGGAACAATGCAAAAAACCATGTGCTATATTCATGGCTACCCAGGACAGCAACAGGAGGAGGCAACCCTGAGATTAACAGAAAAAAAAAAAATTATCTGATTTGTGACGGTCACAATGATATGGAAAAAACCCCATATACTACAATTCAGGTTAAATTAAAACCTGTTTCTGCCTAATACTTTTGAGAATTTGTCCATGAGCACTTCATTATTTAAACAACGTTCCTGTGGTACAGCCAAGTTTAGAAAGGATTTATTTAACATGCCATTACAGCAATTAGCCCCAGGGAAAGTTCAACTTGCATATCCAGCTTCTAAATATGTTTTGAGTTTGTATTTGTCAAGTAAGTTTCCTTTCACCCCCTACTGAGTATAAATCTCTCCTTTTTTCCTCACTTTGCAGCTCCTATGAAGCTTTCGACCTGAGATCTTTTCTGAGCAGCTGGCATGTCAGAGCTCTATTCCAGAGGCCTTCTTCCACCTTTCCTCCTGAGGACACTGGCACAATGTCTGTCCTTTGTAAGGTACATCTGTCAGGTCCCATGTGTCAGTTTGGATCATGATTGCAGGAGTAAGTAGATAAAGATAGGATGTTTAAGAGGCAGAAGTGAGATTCAGGCTATTGAAGTTCAATTTCTAGCTCTGATGTTACTTGAGGTAAGTCATTTAGTCATTACCTGTATCTCATCTCTCCAAGTCTGCATGGGGATAGCCATAGTTTATCTATCTCTACTTTGCTTATTCAGTTCATAGAGGATGAACAGTCACTTGCAGTGTTTATTTACAGCATGTAGCAAATCTAGGGTCCACTCTCACTTTAGGCCTCCAGGCACAACAGTTCATCAAAAAGCTCTTTGAACCCTATGACTTTGATCAGACCTTCACAACAAAGTAAGTGTGACACTCCTCATGATGGAGGAAACTAGTTCTGGTGCATGAAAAATTCTGGGTTTGAGTTTGCCTGAATGTCATTTTAATTAAAAAGAAATTTTTATTGATCAAGTTTTGGCTGCATGTCAGAAGAACCAAGAAACACATAAATGTTTGGTTCACACTAGTGATGACATGGCAATTGCCACTATGCATTGAATGACAGGAAAATTAGAGAAGTTGTACCTAGACTTGTTTGTTTCCTGAATCCAAGACATGTCTTCTGTTGCTTGTAGCCCACTCTGGGTGACAAGGAGCAGGAGCAGCACTGGTCTCCCTCATCACAAGTTTACGCTGGGCCTCTTGGCTTCATTTTTGCTTTTCCTTTTGTACCACCCACAGCAGTGACTCTCTGGGTTCCCTCAGGAACAGGAAAGGAAGAGATTTCTTAGAGGTTTCTGAATGCAGCACGTCACCAACATCCTGATGCCATAATCCCACTTGCATCTGCTGTTGGCTGATCTGCATCTTGCAGCACATGTGGCAGGAGCTTGCATTCTATGCCCTGGGTGCTGTCTCCATTTTCAGGAGGACTTCCTGTGATTCAGTGCACAGAACAGAATGCAACTCTAAGTCTACTGATTTTTAATTCTACAACTGAAATGAGGTTCTTTTAGCAATTTTTGATGGCTATGCATTTTCTGATCGTAACGAATTGTGAGTGCTGCAGAAGAAAAAGGGTGCTTCAGAGCCTCCGCTCGCTGTACGTATCAGCCCTCAGAGTCTTAGGGAACGTCACCGGGTTAAAGCAGTAACGTTGCTTTGCTTTTGCAATGTACATGAAAAATCAGCCTTTTCCACCCTGCACAGTCCTTCTGCATACCATGCTGAATATACATTCATTATACACCAGCTCTGAACAAAGCACAGAGAGTCACTGTACAGTGATACCAATGGAGGTTTTTTCTCATGCATCAACAGGATTGGCCAAACTCTGATTTGCTGGAGACAAGAACCCCCATCTAGTTTCATTTTCTACCACTTACATCTGTATCACAAAAATGAACCAAAGCACAATAATACTTCTAGCAAATGACTCAATCTACAAGATCATAATTCCCTGACAGTTTCAACCACTGGACTTCTTTTTTAACAGTATTTTGACCCTTTTTCTGTAACAGTCTTAATAAATGAAAATCTGAATATTCCCCAATCTATTTCCCAGCATTACTTCCTTCACATGACATCTGAACTGTTCAGGATGAATGGCTATGGCAAGAAAAAGTAAGAAATTTCAAGGGCTCCATGAACACTACCCAGTGTACTGATGCAGTTTAAGATAAACTGACATCAGCTTGACCCACTACCTGCCTAAAAGAAAATGGTCAGATAGCATTTGGTAGTTTATGAGGTGCCAGTTCCCACTGTGGTGTATTCAGGTCTTTAATTTGCTGTAATTTATGTCTGGAAGTCTCCCTAGGCATGATGCTCTCTCACAAAAGTGACAGAGAATCAAACTTCAAGCCAGTGATCTTTTTTTTTTTTCCCACTGTTCCCCAGTACCCTTTGGAATGGAAGGAATGTGATACAGAGAGAACAGTGCAAGTGTGATGAATAGTCTTCATGGGGCAATCATGAATAAAACAGAAATGAGTTACATAAGGATTTGGAGAGAAAATATATGCAACTGCTCTCAACTACTTGCTTACTTTCACAAAGCTTAGCAGGACACATGAATTAATTTCATGTTTAAGTTCTTTTAAATTTAATTCTATTAATTTTAAAAGAGAAAAATTTCTGTGAAATGTAGTTTGGAAGAAACAAAAATTCTGCTCCTTGATCATAAATCTATGCCACATTCAAAGCATTAATTTTAACAAATGTAATGAAGAAATACAGAGACAAAGTTATCCTGGAAAAATAAATTAACACAATCTTTTTAACTCCAACTAGCTTTAATCAAGATCAAACTTCTATGTAATGTTGGGAAACCACTTCTATATCTTCGTGGTAAAAGCTGTCTGGTTATAAAGAAGAACAATCACATCTGGTTTTCCCTCACTGAATTCCTGAAATTAATAGGGAATGGCATAGTGGCTGTGAGCATTTCATAGTTTCTAGGGTGAAGAAGGGAGTATTTCTCACTGATTTCTACTGACCCCTTGTGGTACGCTGAACTGAATCGCAACTGTTCAAGACGACTTTGTCTTCCTCACTGAAGAGACAGCGTCCATCGTGGGCAGGAAAAGTCTCAAGAGCTGACTCTGATCATCCAAATGAGCTCCTAAATGACATCTCAGGCTGTCAAGAGCCCAGTAGATGGTCAAAAGTTACTCTTAGTCCATGAGGGAAAGATACCAGACTATGAGCTATGTTCTCTTTGGTGTACACCAAGGTGCTAACGCTCTAAGACGTAGTGACGTCCTAAACCGCAAGGCTGAAATTCACGTAACTTAACTCCAGTCACCAAAAACCCAGGATGAAATTAGAGGCTAATTTATGTAACTTTTAGTTTGCACTGGGGGGAATACAGTTGCCCATATAAATATCTTTCCAGACAAAGTTCATCACTAAGGTGGACAATTATTCAAAGACAGGCATTGCCAGTGTGTTGGGTAATTTAGTTTAGATTTCAGCCAGAAGGGAGACAAGACAAGCCAAGCCAAGCTGTAAGTGAGATGGGTTTCAGATATTCCCAACTTCTGGCTTTTCTAAAATACCCTTTAAATCTGTCTGTAAGACAAGAAGTTTTTAAAAAAAAAGTCTACTGAAAAAAAAGATTTATTATAATATAAGCTTGCTCTCAAATACTTACAAATGCTTTATAAATTGCATACTCACTACACAAACATTCCTTCAATTGGGAACAAGCCAAGGTTCTTGCTACTTCCATTTGTCCTAGCAATAGAGCCACTTGAAGAAAAAAACCCCAACTAATAGAAATATTAAACACTGTGCAGAAAAGGCTACGATCTGATTTTTACATAGAGAAGGTACATCCGAATCTCACACAATCCATATACCTTGGAATTGTACTTTAGAGATTTTGTCAGCTGTCAAAACACATAATGACTAGCTGAAATATTGTCTATTGATGAGAGAAAAAAACCCCAAATACTGGAAGTTCCAAATCTCATGTCACATTCTCTTGTCTTTGCAAAAATTAGAGGGCTACTACCTTATCTGACATGTCTTCACTAGAGTTGGTGGTTAGTTACATAAGTTGGGAATCTGTTCCAGACTATTTAACACACATGGAACCAATTCAATGGACTCAGTCAGTATTGCTGTCATTTTTCCCCATCTTAAGAAAAAAAAATTAAAAGTAGTAGTTGGAACTAGTTACAAATCTTATGTATGTTGGCTAAGCATACAAGGTACTATATCCATCAACTCTTTCTCCGTGTGTTTTTACTTGCCCTGTGTGCTTCCTGTAAAATTGCTTTAGATTGTCCATGAGAAGTAAGGGGGAAGAATTTCCATGAATATTTTGTCTCTCAGAACCTAACTAAAAAGATAACAAAAACTACCTTAAATTAAACAAGTATATATATAATTTGACGGAGGGAAAATGGTGCTTTTAAGTTGCAAACAAAGTAATTTAGCATCAAAAGCACCTGGGAGAACAAATTTACATTAGACCTAAATGAATCTGACCCAAATTAAAACTTCCCATCTTTCCATATGAAGGAATGTGCTTGAGAAGCATCTTTCAGTTTAACTTTTGGACATGTAAATAATACATGACAGTCATGCCTGGTGGGCCACCCACAGCATGCAGCATGGAACTTTGACACCAAAAGAAACATGGAAATTAGGCAAGTCTAATTCTTCCTAATTTGTAGCTGAAATAGTATTAAAGTCTAAGAAACTCATGCTAAGCAAAGTTCAATCAATCTTGGCATGCAGCCCTGAAAAATTGCAGTTTTCATTATTTCAATTTAAAAAGAAAAAAAATTCATTGGAAATTTCCCAGTCATTCGATGGATTCAGTGAAAGAACCAAGCCATTCAGAAGGTAGGTGAGTGATAAGCTTGGGATCTAATCTTTTCCCACTTGAGCTAGGCTTTGAAAACAGTCAATAAATGTATTTATTGAAATAATAAAATCTACAGCCACAATCTCCACATTTTCATAAGGCTATCTTTAGAATACTGTTCTAAAGTCTACAATGAAATTTGTCATCTGTTTTTCCCTTTTTATGTGTTTCATATACCAGTGCCACTTTAATATGCTTCGGGGCATCTTTGGACGGGGTGAGTTTTCTTTTCAGAATGGTTTAAATATCTGAACAGATGTAAAATTAGCCAACGCTGCACACTATAACCAGTTGTATACTGCAGACACGCTTGTCAGAAAATTCTAATATGATATTTATCAGCTTTTAAATGAGAACACAACTATCAGCTTTGACTCAATCTAGGATAATGTAATGTTTGCAGTTTAAGTGACTGAACGGCTGTACTTACAGAGGTGTTCATTTTTAATGGCCACAATTTCCAGTCCCATGGTACAAGAGTATATATAAAAAAATCTTTCTTTCTCTGGTTTATGCTAGGTTATAACAACAATTATTATGATTTTTATATCTATACAATACTGCCTACAAAATATTTAATACCTAAGCAGCTGGTGCACTGTGGCTGATGCTTGCTAAATGAATCAATGTTTTGTCTTGTATTTCCCCTGTGTACTTGCATCCATCTGTTGTCTTGTGTCATTTTTGATTGAGGCCTAGAGGCACTACCACAAAACAAATAACGTCAATTTTGTTTTCATTATTGCGGGGCCAAGAACCCTACTTCCAGCCTGAGAACACTTTGGCACAATCACAAATGCGGAGAGATATTTTCCACGCAGACACAAAAAAAAGCCATGCAGTAGGACATGTTTACAGTACAAAAGTTTGCATGAGAAGTTTAAATTGGTATTCATTACAGGACAAATAACTTTATCAAATGTGCAGTCTGGCTGAAAGCAGATTTACCAAGCTGTCAGAGGAAGCTGTAGTTCCCCCTAATGAGCACTGTAAAGTGAAGCGTGTTCTCGAGGTCAAATGACAAGTGAGCATCTGTTTCACTTCACAGCCTCCCCGTCCTCAGTGCACCTGCAACCTGCCTTCTTCCGAGACAAGAGCTCACCAGTTCTGACCCAGAGACACTGGGGCCCCGGCGTGCTTGTGCTTAGCCCTCAGTGGTGTTGCATTGTCTGCTCCTCCTCGCTGTTGGGGGCAGTCACTCTGGGTTACTCCAACACAAGCCCATACAGCTGATCTCTGTAAGTCCTTTTACTATAGAGAAGGTAAGGTAAGGATAGTTCTCATCTGCAGGGCTATTGCAAAGAGCACTGTTAGGGGTTGGGCTTCTCAAGGGGGTGGCTTCTCATTTCCACTGACTACAGAGGGAGATTGCTTGGCTAACTCAGTTAATTAAGGTGCTTGAAGCTGACACCCTGAAACTCTTAAAAATGTTTCATGACAACTACTGAGTCAAAATCAAAGCGTAAGTTTTGAGGGCTTGCCTGCTCAGCCCTTGCATGATGTAAGTACCTGCATTTGTGCGGAGGATTCACACACCCATAAAACCATATGCACATATAGTTATCTATAGTCTTTCTGTTCTATAACTCATGAAAACACATCAGTAAGGGTTAGACACTAGGGTGTTTTCTGACAGGAAGAGAGAATTTCTCCAGACTATGTAATATCCAGAACAATTCAGCAACATGAACCTCTGAAACCCAACCTGTCTGAAATAAAACTCTCCTCTTTTCCTTTGAGACAGTGGCAGGGAGGAAAGAGAGTTGCAGCAAGAGCAAGAAGAAAAATGACAGAAAAGTACGACTGGCGATTGCAAGTTTGCGGGAGCCTCTGCTCCCATGTGCTTGGATGAGTGAACTCGGGAGTGATCCAGCTTGGACCTTGTTTGGGTGATACTTTGTAGGTCTAAGCCTTGCTCACGTTACCTATTTAAGCCCAAAGAACGATTCACGTAAAGGCGAGTGGGGTTTCATCCCAACTGTGAGTACTCTAGGACAGGTCTCATACTCTGTGAGCTTAATTTTCTTGAGAAACATCTTGGAATTGTCTGTGTCCACTGAGCAAACGGCTTCAGGGACAAAGAGCTGAATCTGAATTGAGTGAAGTAGATTGTCCCTGACACCTCTGTCAGGACACGTTTTTCTCAAGAGAAGGACACAACCTCTTTCTCTTGGAACTGCATAGAAATCATTCTGTATGGCCATGTTTGACAACTTAAAAGAAATCCAGCTGTATTAGAGAACTTCTCTTAAGTAACTCAGTATCACAGAAATTTTTTGGCATGCAGTTAAAGCTGATGATCCATTTTCCATTCTCTTAAATCCCAAATAAGGCTTATTAAATATTCATTTTCTATCTCTTTGAGAGTGTATCTCTGAACTTTGAAGACCATCCCTCTTGGGGAGGAGAAAAAGGAGAAAGGGGAATTCCCTCATATATTCAGAAGAAGATTTATTCTGTTTTGTATTATTGCTGACATGGGAGCAATCCTTCCCCTCAGAAAAGGCTGCGTGTCAGATGTAGCCAAGTCATCTAAAATACTAAATGCAATTGAGCAAGACAGATACAGCCTAGGTATGAAAATTCTGTGGGAGAAACTGCTGAAATATCTGCTTGTTCACCTCTGTGCCTTCCTTCCTTACATAGCATGAAGCCATGTAATAGACCTCACATTAGACTAACTGTTGGGGATGGACTAATCTCTGGAGGGATTTTGGGTTTGCTTAGTTCTGTTTTTACTGGAGTGGTGGTAGAACTATTGACTCATGATCATTACTTTGATACTAATTAAATGTATGGCAAAGAATCTTACTGTCATGGACGGTTTCTCACCTTTGCTATTTTTTTTTTTTTTGAAGATTAACCCATGTAGCACAAATGCTCCTCTCAGCTCTTCCTGCATCACTCCAGTGAGCCAAAGCCAAATGGTGAGGCCAGTTCCCAATCCCTGATATTATCATTATTACTCCAATAGCACCTACTCCGATTAGAATCAAAGACCCCATGTTCCAGGCACTGCACACTGGACAGTAAGAGATATTTGCTATCCCCCAGAGCCTTCAGTCTAATATAAATAGCAAATGAAGCCAAAAGCTGTTCTGCCCTTCACCAGGGAAGCAGACTGAGCAGTTGTGCTCTGTGGGTTTTGCATAAGGAGAGTCTGCAACTGCTGACAGCGCTGGCCTTTGTCTGATCCCCAGAGCATGACTAAGAAAAGGGGAAAAAAGGTAGGAAGATGAAGGTAAAGTCAGTTACAAAGTTCTGTATTTGATAGAAAGCTACATGGGGAGTAAAAACAAAATCATAAAATGACAGGACACAAATGCAGTGGGAGTTGGGGAAAGATGAAAGAAGGAAGGAAATTGGATAACAATAGTGATCAGAAAGAATAAAGGCAAAGACAAATAATGACAAGCAAGAAAGAAAGAGGATTAGAGGTGAATGATGAAAGCTATGGAAATAAGGATGGTAGCTGCTATCAGAATTACAGGAAGTTATTTTATTGAAGATGTCATTGTTACGAGTCAGAAAATGTTGTGGGTTTGGTTTTTTTTGTAAACCTAGACAATCCTGAGAAGACGAAGATTTCAAGGCAAAAGGGACTTTGGGGAAATGTACAAAAGCAACTGACAATATGTTTACATGGCACTGGCTGCTGCTGGAGTTAGCTGAGGATGGCCTGGCTTGGCGTACTGGCAACGGTACAGCTCGTGTTAGCACAAGACTTTCACAAAGCCTGAGCAGTCCTGTTAAAATGTAAGGGGCTATAAAATAGTCTTAGGTGCTGCTGAAAATTTAATCTGAGCAGGTTCCAACATCCTGAGTTGTTGTAGTTACTTTCTGTTTAGTCATTTAATAATGACAATTTTTGTATGGGATAAAAAAATCACACAATGTTGTCAAGAACATCAGCAAACTTCCTTGTGAACAGCTTACATGTGTAGAATAGCTTAGATTTGGGAGTTAGTTTTACAGACACAATTTTGTCAGACTTCCAGGGAGTCCCACCCTCAATGCATGCAAGGGGCTACAGGTAGAGTGCCAAGCCCTCAGCCTGAGAAATCTCTCTCTGTCTTTTCTCTCTCACTCCTCTCTGCCCAGCCCATATACTAATGGACATTCAAGATGCTCTTGCCAGTAGGCTGTGCTTACATCGTATAGTCCTGACTGAATGGTTTGGGGAACAAATGCCTGAAAATACAGCTGCCACATAAATACAGCCATGAACTCTTCCCTGCCCATGACAATGGGGGTTGGAACTAGATGATCTTTAAGGTCCCTTCCAACGTAAACCGTTCTATGATTCTATAACAATTTCAACATCCCCGAGCAGCTGAGACTCTTCCCTGCATTGCAGAGATGGACATAGTCCTGGACCCAGTTCTTCACAGAAACAGATGTCAGCCTAATCTCATTTTTCTGTTGATGAGAGATGGGTGGAATGAGGAAAGCGAAGAGACAGAGAGCCCAACATGGCAGCGGGGCCTCTGCCAAGGCAGGAGCAGAGGATCCTCAGGGCACCATTGGGATGGAGCCCCGCCAAGGCTGAACCATTTCCAGTGTCTCTGTGTCCAGAGGGTGAGGGTTGTTTGAGATCCCAGTGTTATTCTAGGTCTGCCTCCAGCTGCTTGTGCCTAACAGTAGCAGCAGCGCAAGTTTTGCAGCACCTGGGTTCTGTGGCTGCACAAGAGTATCTCCAAATTCACCACCAGAAAGGATTAATTAGAAGTATAAATCACAGTTAATGCACCAGCCACACTAATTTAGAGAAGTCCCACCAAATGTTATTGTTACAGCCCACTGCTGAGTTCAGTAAAAAACATGTTTCTCTTGTTCCTTGTAATAGTGCTTTGTTGTCACCAGAGAAGAATCCTCCTTAACTTAATAGTGGTACGTGTACTTAATAGCTGAAGTTTGTAAAGCTTGTAACACCTTGCTCTGCTTCCCCGAATGCCAAGGTACACTGGGCGTCTAAGTGGGATTGGTTTACCACAATATCTTGTGGTCATGCTGGTTAAAACAACCTTGGTTTATCTGAGGCTTATATTTCACTTGCTTTCTCACCATTCAGGCTATTCGAGTGCCATCAATTTGTTAAGAAGGTCAAATTTTGAAGACCTGACTCATCCAAAAGTGGTGTTAGGGATTTGGTAATTTGCAGGGACTTAAGACGCAGGAGACTCATACATTTCTGTGACTAAAATGACACAACGGCAGAGATAATAATCTGCAGATTTTTCTCAGCCAAAGCTCTTGCCTAGATCAGCTCACAGAATGAGGGATATCTGACTGCAAAGAGATCCATAAACAGTAATTATCAAAGCTGGGTGGAAAAAGATAATTCCAGCTCTGGGAGGATTTCAATATTTGATGACTGCTTTCATGCCGATTTAAAATGAAAGCTCAAAATGTCAAAGTTCTCCTTAGACAGACTCCAAGCTCAGTTTAAAACCCTGGGCAGATGCAAACTGTTCCTAAAGCACCAAAAATTCTTAAATATAAACCCTGCTGACTAATTAATCTTTAATGTGAAAGGTTTTCCCACCAGGACGGACTTCTGAGGCCAGGCTCTTTGAAGCCCACCCAGAACTGGCAGCCTGGCATGCACAGCTGGTGGCCAGTGCTGAAGACTCCACTCTCAACAGCAGTTTCTCCCAGTGAACTCCAAGCCTGCTTAAACTGGCTGGAGGATGATCCTGTCTCCAAAGAAAGAAGCCCCTGTGAGCTACCACTATGCAGAAGGAACTGTCTAGAAAATGTGTTCCTTTCCATTTAGAAACCAAAAAGGGTACAGAGCATGCCATGTTTCATCAGCATAAATAATTAACTGCAGAAGGACATGTAATATTCATAGCTGAAAAATCATTAAACAAAATAGGCTGGGAAAAAAATCTTAAACATGAAGCGATATTAATCATTTAGCCACAGATTCAGATTCAGCTTAGAGCTTCTCTTTTGTTTAATTTAATTATTATTTTTAAAAATCTCTTCATGGGCAGATGTTGCTTTGCAAACCCACACAACTAATTCCCACATGTGAGACAGTCAGCCTGAGGTTTAGCCTCCTGCAGTATTAATTAACATCATGAGGCATTGTTAATGGTAGTGGACAATGTGAAAATGAAAGATTTTCCGCGCTTGGTAAAATAGATGAAAATGGGTCAAAACAACAATGCTTTTCAAACAGCATTGTCTTCTCAGCTGTACTCTGTGATCCCAGATGTTTTAGTTTATGCAAAGTGAAAAAAAACCCTCTCTCTAGCTTTTCTGTATCCCCAAGCATGTACAACAGGAGCCTCTCAGAATGGAGGTGTTCAAAGCAAAAACGATCCCAGAAGCTTCATGAGGATTTCCTAGCTGGAAGACAAGAAACTGCTTCCACGTAAGAGTGGAATTTGTCTCAGCAGGCAGAGACATCCAGAGCTATGCCTGAAGAACAACAAGCAAGGTCTGAAGAACAATCACACACAAATTAACTGTGTTAGATCTCACTGAAGGTCCACTTGTCCTTCTGCCTTTCTGACATTGTTTCTCCCTATCCTTCCCTTTTCCCTGGGAAACGCAGCTCAGCCTGAAATGCAACTTTATGTGAGAGGAAGTAAGAGTAAAAAGTGCAAAGATGGACTGGTTGGACAAATCTCCTCTGTCTGGAGATAAGAATGTCTGAATATTTGCTCCTGTGGGGTCTGTGGCATACTATCCATCAGGAAGCTACCAGAAACACAGTTTAAAGAAGAATTTCTTTTTTCCTCTGTTTCTCTGGTTTGTTTGTTGGGTTTTTTTATGTTTACCTTGAGTTTCTGGAATAATGGCAGCAACTCTTAACTGTGACCCATTGGGTCCCAACATTGTATTGCTCCATATTCTCAACCAGCTCGGAAACACTTCATTCCCACCACTAGTCCCTGTGAAGCTGAGGAGCCTCTACAGAGGGAGAAGACACTGTACACCTGAGTTCTGAGGTGTAACCTACTTGAGAAGATACTGTTCTCTGAAAATTTTAAGACTGCTGAATCCCTTTTAATACAAACATCCAGTGCTTGTAAACTGTGGTGCTTGTACTGTATATACTTCACAAACTTAACCACAGACAGACCTTGGACCCTGCAGAAACCCCTTCACACCACTTGAGACACACGAGAAGTGACTTAAAACTACTCTGCTGGGGAAGGCAATTACTTCCCTGGGCCTTGAGTGTGGTCAGACATTTGTCAAACATGCCATGGACTTAGGGCATCTTACAGTCCCTTGTCTTTTAGCACGTGTATGCTTTGGAAAGAAGGTGTAAAATCTACACAGTGAAGACTCTCCATTCCCTCTCATGTCATGGTTATGATTGTTACTTACAGATAGTTCGGGAAACTGAAGGGGACAGCATGAAAGCAGAGAAGAATAAGGGCTTATGCACTTGCGAGTCATATACAATTCTTTCATGAAAGGTACAACCATGTAAAACACCTGCAGTTAGTATTTCTTCTAGCAAATTGTCTGTGACAGTGGAGATATTTTCCTTCATTAGCTAGCTAAACATCATGTCCTCATGTTGAATATTTTATGCTTCCATAAGGGAGTTATAGACACATATATGTTTTTCTGGCTTGTCTGCAAGCTTATTAAATCTTTAAAAATGAACAAGAAATTTTTGATGATCCTGTGGTGATTCACCATACTACACTGGGACATCATTGCTAAATTGCATGGAAAAGGATATTTCGTTCTATTTTAAACGAAAACCAGAACAGGGTCTTAGTTACACAGAGATCACCAATGTCTCCATGGCAATTCTCAGATGTGTAAGCAGATAGTCAATGAACATTTCCAGTGAAAAAATTCTGCTGTGATTTTATAATTTTCTTTCCCTATTTAACCTTTTTTTTTGTCCAGCCTGCACTGTTGGGATGAGCACTGACTCACGCTGTGAGGTCTCTAGGACAGACTCTGTGTGTGTGTGCTCAGTGCTCGGTGTGATGTCCACTTATGCAATGTGCATACCAGGATGGTGACCAGTGAAGCTGCAGTGTTAGTTTACTGCTATAATGTGACTCTAGGGTAATATTCGTACTATTAAGTGATATCAAATGTGAGAGAAAAATACTTTTTCTTGCTAAGAAAGGTGATAAGAGGGGTGGCAGAGTGTTTTGTAGACAGAACAAGTTGGCCGAAATGGCTGCATCGAATTTACTTGTGCTAAAAAATGATCAATTAATCCATTATAAACTAGGGCTCTATTTCTACTGTCAGGATCTGAGGGCCACAGCACTTGTAAGGATGTTCAACCCAGACATGAATTTATTAGAAAAAAGGACAAACACATTTGCATACCGAGTTCATATTTCTAGAGGAAGAAATCTATGCACTATGCCAATATAAGAATTAAAGGCTCTAATATGAAATTATGAAATGTAATGAATGATTTAATAACGTCATCTGCATTAGCACAGATGGCTCACCATGTTGGTGCTTCACTCTGCCTTGTCTAATGGAAATGGCTGAGAAATGCCACGCGTCTCTATTACACAGCATTATCCTGGGTGCCAGCACAACGTACCACTAAAGAAGTTCTCATGCCAGAGCACAAAAATTATCCCTCACATTTCAACTGAGGAGGAAAAGCCTTGTTGATTTATAGCAACCACTGAGTGGTTTAGAACAGGACAGAAGCGATCTTTGATCTTCTCTAGGAGTCATATGTTGCCCTAAAAACATATGAAGCAAAGCAGAGTTTCCTACTGAGCATTACTGTTAAAAAAATTTCCTTCTGAGGAAGGGAAAAACTAGGAATGAACTCTGAAGCTACTGGGTGGGACAGCAGTCTCACTCTAAACACTGAAGAGCTTTTGGGTGCACTGCTCCCTCTAGTTTGACGTAAGTTACCTTTGAGGGAAACAAGTTTCAAATGATGACTAAACATTTTCTGAAATTTCTGAGACTTGCAATTGCTAGCAATTGATGAGATGAGACCTGACGTATATTTTAAAAGGAAACAAACTAAAGAAAAGTGCTGTGTTTAATTCTCTGGTTTGGTTAACCATACAGTCTTACAAACAGGCAGAACTTCTGCTTTGGGGAATAGGTGGGAGATGGAGAAATGGAGATTGGTCACAGGTGCAAAGCTGTGAAGGCTGCTTGAGCCAGGACAGTCACCAAAATAAATGTTTGCTAAATTATACCTTTAAAACCTGATGTATAGCAATCAAGAGAAACCCTAACAGTCATTTAAGATCAGTTACTTTGTTATTAGAAGAGTGGTAGCAAAGCTTTGGCTGCCTCAGCTCGGGTACAGAATCATGGAATGCTATAGTTGGAAAAGGCCTTTAAGATCATCAAGTCCAACCATTATCCTCCCCTGGCACAACTTGATGCCATTTCCTCTTGTCCTGTCAGCTGTGACTTGTGAGAAGAGACCAACACCCACCTCTCTAGAACCTCCTTTCAGGTAGCTGTAGAGAGCAAGGTCTCCCCTCAGCCTCCTTTCTTCAGAGTAAAAATGTACCAACTTATCTTGGTGGTGGGAATTTTTTTTTAGTGAATTTAAATGTCTCATTTAAAAGTTAAAAAAAACTTCCCACAAAATTTGGGAGCATGCAGATGACCTTCCTATTTCAACATGCACTGCAGATTGTCTAAACAAGCAGATATTTTATTATTTAATTCAATACTACCTGTTATGATTTCATTAAAACAGGGAATTATCATAAAACACAAGAGAACAAGGGAGAAGCTGTTTCCCCTTAAGTTCTTGACAAAGCTGTCCTTGATTTCAAAAGGAAAAAGATTTGATTGTTTTCTTCAGTGCTTATCTAAATCCTTGAAAAACAGAAATTTTACCATTTTGCACTAGGATTTATCCAGGACTATCAAGCCTCCTTCAAAACAGCAATGCTTCAGCTGCTGTTACTCTGAGCAAAGGCAATTACAGGTTTGCTTCTGACATCCTATGTGTTTTAAGGCTGAACTAAAGTGGATCTTGGTTAAACACCATTTGTGGCAATAGGGTTACCTCGCAATGACAGCTATCACCTCCGCTTTCATCTCCCTCTCAGAGTGTCCTCTTTGATGGCTTTCAGGAGAAAGAAAATATCCCAATGCCTTTCCACAGAGAACCCCAGTGCGGTGAACTAGAGGGTAAATTTGCTTTCTAGAAGAGTTTCCCTCTGTCAGAGAGCATGGCTGGAAAACTCTGAAACACTGGGTCAGGAAAAGCCACTTCCATCTTGAAAGCGCTGCTGCTTGGTAGGGGCTTATGACTAGTTCAGCAAGGACAGATAAAACATTCAGTATTGGACATCATTGTAGTTAGCAAGTTAACTCTTAGAAGAGGTACTTTAACATAGTTTAAAGTCAGAATTTGACCTACCTTCAAAGATAGTAAGCGTTGTCTTTTAGCACACAGGGCTTTTGAAAGTCAGACAACTTTTATCTTGGTGTCATGGATGGTGGTGAAATGTGTTGTCTCCACCTGACAAATGTAAAAAGCAGCAACTGACTAGTGAAGAATTCTCCCTAAAGTCTAATGATCTGTTATTCATCACTGTTATCAATGCCCTTACTGTATATTTGCTGTGCTGTCATGGAAACAACCATTCAGCCAACCAATTAGGAGCAAATTAAAATGATGCTGTCAAGATAAGCATATGTTAGAAATTAATTTCTTACCTATTTCACAAAAAAATCCCCAATATACTTTTAATTCTTAAGAATCCTATTTGCATTCATCTTTTTGGGGAAAAAAAAAAAAAGACAGAAATTATTCCATAAATACACAAACCAAGAAAAAGCTATGTGGAGTCTGTGCCTTCATATGACCTGTATACAGTGGGTCACAGATGACTTTGCAAGTGCATTTAACAAAATTACTTAACTATATATTGCTTTGGTTGCTCTACAGCCCTCACACAGGAGCAGTAGATTCCACCTAGTTCTGGATGCCAACTTTTTTTTTTTATAAGGCAAAAAGGCACAATAGTGCACTCATGCCATACTGGATCTACACTCTGCTCCAAACAGTCAGGAGACTTCTCAGTAGCTTCTCCAAGGATGTGGTTTCATAGCAGCATTGAAGGTGCTTTGGCCATGTCTTCCTCTCTTCCCGTCCCCTCTCCAGCTGCATCCCTTCTTGTTCCTTGCACTGACACAGGCACACGTTTGATCTCCCTGTGATGTGAAGGAGCGACACCGGCTGGGTTCTTTTTCTTCCTGAACGTGGTCAGATGAGCACTACTCCCACTGCATAGCGAACGGGGATAGTGTGTTACCTGGAATGGCATCCTCAAGTTAGGATGTGGCTCCATAACATGAGAGCCAGGGCAAGAAGGGCTCCAAGATGAAGTCTGGTGCAGTTTAAGCTCTCTCAGCTATCTAACTTTTAAAATCTGTATTATTCCCTTTACTGGAAAATTTCTCTTCTCCATCACTCTCGGTGGAGTTCCTTAAGAGAAGCAGTCTTCTCTGCCACATCCCCAGCATGTCCTCTCTTGCCATTCTCTCCCCTGTTCACATGGTGGCAGGCAGATAGGCAGCAATGGAGTCAAGCTGGGCAGTTTCCTGTCCTGGGGGACTCTCCACTAGCACTTTGTGGCTCTATTAGAGCTTCTTGTTGCTGCCTTAGCAGTGCAAAAAGCTGTGCTGCACAGGGGAATCTACTCAACAGACCCTTACTAACATGTCGCTCACATGGAGGCAATGCAAAAACCACCTCCAAAGTCACGGGAGTCAAACTCAAAACCTAGACAGAAAATAAGAGGAAACCAGAGCCTGGATGGATAACTTTTCCTGTACTATTCCTATATTTGGATGAAGAAGGTGAAATAATAAATCAGTGCTAATATGTGTGGAGACCTGGAATGTGCTGCATCTTTCTCCAGTGATGTATGGTCGAGAAAATGGCCGATGAAAGTAATTATTTATAGCAAGCATAAAACCAGTGCTAGTTAGAACTCAATAGCTGTCACCATCACTTTAACAAAAGCTAGTGAGAGTGATACCAGTTTGATGGTGTCCTAAAATGAGCTGAACTGTAGAGAACTGCAGTTTTGTTTCAGATATAAAGAAAATCATCAGAGTAACAGCAGTAATCAAAATGAATGAACTCTACAGAAATATAATGACTACAGAGCTGTCAGCATCTCTGTTTCTCCTGTTCCACTTGATCCCAAAAAAGAGAGTACTGAGTAAGAATCCACTACAGCTACGTGCACTACACACAGTACAGTCCGTGTGAGACTTTCTACTTACTCTTTTATTCACCTGGGAGTATTTAACCTTATACAAAGAATGCAGAAGCAGTAAAATACAAGATTTTTTTTAAATTATCACTTGATTTTATGACCTGTATTTATGGATGTACTTTAGGTTTTCTGTTCTATTGCCAAAGTTCAGTGTGTAACAGCCACATCAAGTGCCCTCACCCCTTCAGAACAGACAATGTTGGCTTCATTGTGTCTCCATACTAGATGTGAATTTCTGCAGTAGCTTGTTTTCCTCTCCAACTGAATGAAGAGTATTGCTGCTATATGTTTTACTTACATCCTCTTTCAATTTCACATACTCTTGCATTAAGCTTGCCTTATCTCATGGTGAATGAGTTTCAGCAGCAGTCTACATTAAAACACTACACAGATACAGAAGCAGCAGTTCACTTCAGGAACAGAATGGTGCAAATTA
Source organism: Megaceryle maxima (assembly GCA_024605025.1). Taxonomy (NCBI): domain Eukaryota; kingdom Metazoa; phylum Chordata; class Aves; order Coraciiformes; family Cerylidae; genus Megaceryle; species Megaceryle maxima. The sequence goes on along the minus strand of JANHGN010021282.1, from coordinate 6,719 downwards.
TGCCCCTGCAACAAAGTTCTCCTCTGGTCTCAGCATGCCTCTTAGGATCACTTCAGTCCTTTCCTGTTGTGTCCCACGATCTTCTTCATATGTCCTTTGCTGGTGCTCCCTGCCTTCAGAAGCTGCAGACATCTGTGTCACTCTTTTATCAAACAACACAGATGCTGAATTTATTCCAAAAGGTAATTCAAGAACTCTCCAGTGACTTTATATGACTTTCAAAGCACTAAACATATTAGGCTCATCTAATGTAAGACACCAGACCTACAGCTTGCCTCTAATTCAGAAGTGTTTTGCATCTTTGAAGCCTTGAAGTAATCTAATCATGTATGGATGTGAGCAAGGCTGCAGAAGCCACAGCAATCTTAAACTTTGGTCTGAGTTCTTTATAATGAATCAGGCTATGAGATTGTTCCATTACTTTTACAGTAGCTTTTTCAGCTTCTTTTTTTTAAATTTTTAAATTTTTTTTTTCCTTGGGTATGAGTTGGCAGCCAGATCCTGGGCTGCATCAAAAGGACTGCGGCCAGCACGCCAAGGGAGGTGACTCTGCCACTCCACTCTGGTGAGACCCCACCTGGAGTACTGTGTCCAGCTCTGGAGCCCTCAGATAAGAGAGAAATGGACTTGTGGAGCGGATCCAGAGGAGGGCCACAAAAATAATCAGAAGGATGGAACACCTCTCCTATGAAAAAAGGCTGAGAGAGTTAGGGTAGTTCAACCTGGACAATAAAAAGCTTCAAGGAGACATTATCGTGGCCTTTAAATACTTTTAAATACAAATAGTTGATAAGAAAGATGAGGAAAGATAAGGAAAGATGAGGAAAGACTTTTTAGTATGGCCTGTTGTTATAGGATAAGGGGAATGATTTTCAACTAAAAGAGGGGAGATTTAGACTAGACTTTCTTCTTTAGATATAAGGAAGAAATTTTCTACAATGAGGGTGGAGAAACGCTGTCCCAGGTTACCCGGAGAGGTGTTAGAAGCCTCATCATGGAAATATTCAAGGTCATGTTGGACAGGGCTCTGAGGAACCTGCTCTAGTTGAACATGTGCCTGCTCACTGAAGGGCAGGGTTGGACTAGATGACCTTGAAAGGTCCCTTCCAACATAAAACATTCTAAAATTCTGTGATTGTATGCTATGGAAAATATCAAAAGGGATAAAAAAAGTCATACATCTGTATATAGTTCAAACTGATATTCTATTTCTAATGACATCATTATAGTATTTTTGCATTAATCATATCTTGAGACACTTGTGATGATGATTAGTTATTCATATGCTAACTTCTTTAACCATGTTGTACAACATTAAACATACATCTGTTTGTAGATGGTTTATAGTCTCACAATACATTTTATCCTTACTTTTAGAAACAGGAAATTTAACAAATCAAACATTAAAAAAAAAAAAAAAAGAGCTGCAAGAGCTGCCTGACCATCAGTGTTACTTCTAGGAACATTGAACTCATCAACTTATAAATGTTTTTGCTATGTGATATCAATTGTCCTTGGAATATTATTCTTTGCCTTAAACCTGGGTGGGGTGTCACCAGCTTTGAGTTCCCTGCTGTGCTGGAATTCTATTTCAGAATTTATTGTAATCCTGCCTGAGATACAGTCCTTTCTTCCTTGTTCAAATTAGACTATAGAACACTACCTCCCATACTATTCCCACTGCAGTGGTTGTATACATATGTACACAGACAGATACCCTACCAGTGACCGGACTGCATTCCAGTGCGTACAGAAAAGTACAGAGTCCAAATATTCTGCCAGTTTATTAGATAAAAAGGTGTATGTTGCACAGAAAAACGCAGCGGGTGTAAAGGGCAGACCACGCTGTTACCATGAGAGTACCCCTGCAACACCCCTTACTTGCTCTTGAGGGTGATTAACTCTCAAGCACACCGCTTGCTGCCTGAGAAAAAGGGTTGGGAGGCCTAATGGCTGCAGGACGAGAGCGCCGAGTCCCCTCGTGCCCTGCCAAGGGTGCTGTGGCCTTGCCCCTGCAGCAGGCACCCCAAGAGCACCCACCTCACTAGCTGCTGAAAATGGCTTTATGAAGCAAATCCACCGGGTTTTATAGCATTTTCATATTAGGCACTAGGTGTCACTAGCATACTCTTAACGCAGTGGGTTGAAATCGGCTGCACAGTGGTTCTTCAGCCCCCTATCCAAACGCAGAAGGTTTTTTCAGTGCCTGCACCTCAGTGTATTTTTGCAAGCACAATTTTTGCTGCTTTTGTGTATTCTCATTGGTGTCAGACAAACACATGCTACAGGAAAAAAGTCTTACCCAAGGAGAAATTAACTACCCAGTTCTCACACCACTAGGTGTGATGCATCTAATCCACACAGTCCTGTCCCTTCTCTGAAGGAGAAAGGTTGTCCAGCACAGTGGTGAGGCCATACCCGTTTATCTGCTGTGGAGGGCACAAAGCACAGTTTGCTTTGGAAGAGCCATAAACAAGAATGGTGGTTTAGCTCTAGTGCTATCAAATGCAAATATTGCCAGAGGTTTAAAAAAAAAAGTGATCATGATCATTAAGGTTTGATTAAGTGATCCCTGTTACTTTTCTATCCTTCGGGCACGTTAACAAGTTCTCTGTACCAAAGTTTATACAACACAATCACGTGTCATGAGGCAAGTTCAACCTCTGCACAGACTTTTTCCCTCTCTTCAGCAAGTCTGTGGCTGGTGGCAGCAGCCAGGAGTCTTGGCACGGGCAAGGGAAGCACAAACAGTGCCTGATGGCAGATGAGAAAGTACCTTTCAGCTTTTATGATAGCCTTTGGAAAGAACTGTGGCATCCTCTTCTCAGGACCTACTGCCAGCCACTGGAAAATGTGCAGGGTGAAGTGCAGACTGGCAAATGGGCTGCACAGCAGCTGTCCCTCAGTCCAAAAGTCAAGGAGAGCTGAAAGTGGCCTGGCATGGATGAGAATCTATCTAAGAACTGTCAGAAGACTTTCCCTGCCTGTTTGTTTATTTTTTTTTTTTCTGAGCAGACAGATAGAGAGTTGCTCCCAGTTTTTCAAGGTATACAAAAGGGTACGCAAATGTCTGAGCTCAGAGGTCAGACCTCTGAGATACGTTTCGAGACATGTGACTTAGGTATCATATAGCGTGCTAAGGATGAACTCATTTAATAGCCTCAGAAAGTCTGAAAAGCAAATATAAATGCAAACTTTAGCACTAAGATGCTCTTTATGCCCATGCAGAACAGATCACACTCTGCTTCGATTCAAGTCATGTCCCATGTCCATCTCCACGAGTTGCATCTACTCAGACAGAAAGCCCCAAGGCTCCTTCTCATCCTTACACAAGTGAGGGTTTCCTGATCATTCAGGTTATTTTTGGACTTCTGATCCAGGGCAGGAAAGAATTTGTACCTCACCTTTTAAAGCATCATCCACTCCCTTTTCTTAAGGAGCACATAGAGAATCTCATTAAGAATCAGCCACACTGAGCTGAATGGCAACTATTAAAAACTCAGGAATTACTTCCTTCCAAAAATAAAAATACACCCATGTCTGCTGTTTCCTCTATCTCCACCTCTATCCACACACTTCAAGTGCTGATTAAGGAAAGGGGTTCATACCCTGCACTAAAGATCCACCACCTCTGGCCCCAACCTAAACGCTTGTTACCAGGTACCAGCTGCCTCTCCGTGTTGCGTCTTGGGGCTGTCAGTGAAAGCACAAAGGCAGAGCCCAAGCTGTGTTTTTCTGGCTAGGCATGAAATGAAAATGAGTAGAAAACAAATGATGCCGTTCGAGACAAAGCCATCGAAGGATGAAATCTGTAATAAAGCCTTGATTTCTGAATTGTTCGCTCTTCCCTTATCCTTTCATTGCGAATAAAGATTCCATATAACAAGCAGAGCTGATTTATGTAGAAATCAGCCAAGCAAAATTGCATATTTAAAATATATTACAAGTTTATGTAGTGGATTAGTACAGAAATATTTTTTACATATTCAATCAATTTTATATATTTAAATGTGTTCTGTACAGAAAGCAAGCTACGCTTTGTTTTTTTCCCCAGAACTAACCCGTCTTTCTGATCAAAGGGAATACACTGATATTCAAAATTTTGCCAACTTCTTTGTTCCCCCTTCCTAAGGCAGAGATTCTCACTAACGCCTTTTTCAGACTGCTGAGCTCTGATATAACTAACAAAGTCATACATTTGAAAATCTAATGCAGCTTCCAAGGATAATAGTGCTTATGTGTGCATACTTCAGAAAACCATTTGTTTACTTGTCTTGAAGAGCTTATCTGGTCCTTACTGCACCATGCCACATTCACTCAGAAACACTGATGTCCTTCTGTCTTACACAAGAAATATTAGACTAAATTGACAGAAATTTTCCATTAAAAACCCAATGGCAAAGAAGTTTCAAAGTGTGAGTATCTTTCCTAATCCCATCTCCCTACATTGCCTTTAATTTTTTTCAATACCTTTCAAATGTTCAGTTTCAGTAGTAGCAAAATCATGAATACTGTTGGCATTGTATTTATATTAAGTCCAGTAAGCACACACTTATTTTTGTCCCAAATATTTCAACTTCTAAGTCTTGGTTGAAGTGCGGGTTCACCAGTGGTGCATATTGCACAAAGTTTATGTTGCATGCAAACTTTACTTAGAAGCTTAACAAGGCAAATTCTGAACAACAATTAACCTTTGTTTGAGATATTTCAATGTTACCCACAAAATCCTGATTCCACTGAAATCACTAGGATAGCAAAACTAGACTAGCAATCCAGGATGTGCTGCCAATGCCCCAGAGCAATCAGGAACGTGTTTGTGACAATCACTAGACACCATCTCCAGAGTGCTGCAGCACGGATGGGGATGCAAAAGGTGGGGTTACCACTTCCTCTTCCCTGATGTGCTCCCACCCTCCAGGCCCCATGTGCCCCAACTCCAGTGCCTGCTGCTCCCCCTCACGCCAGTCTCTGTTGTTCAGAGGAAAAAAGGGTATGTATTTAACTTCCAAGCCTTTCCATTCCATATCTCTTTCTGCACCCTAGTGCTATGTTGATTCTCTGGAGCATTCTGCATCTTCTTTTGTCCTTCTGATTACCTTCTGCACAATAAATCTTTTAGCCTTCACATTTGTAAACAGCTTAGATGATTTAGCTTGTTTTCCATGCCAACTATTAAACACAACCTTCTATTATTTCCAGTTATCAAACTGCAAAACTTAATTCATCCTCCTTTACAGTCTGAGTTATTAGCAGACCCATCTGTGTGGTGTACCAGGCTGTGTGATTAGCACACACGTCTGCTTCAAATCTGTTGATTATCTGCAGATCAAAGTCCCAACTGACTGTGGCCATTAACACCTTTCAGCACAAGAATATAACTCAGAATATACTTCTGCTAAGTTTTGCATTTGTGGGTTTGTTTGGTTGGGTTTTTTTGTTACACTAAGAATCTGTTTCAGATGACCATTTTCTCGAGGAAAATCCAAGTGCTTAAATGCTCTTGGGAAGCAAGTTAAAAAAAGGATTGTGCTGTAATAGGATCTGGGGCACATTTCTCTGGCTGTTTATTCAAGTCTTCCAAGAAACAAAATGGAGGGACTGGCAACATTTTGTATTCCAGCTCCAGTATCTTGGGCACAAACTGTTTTTTCCTTACATGAAATGTCTTGTGCTCCAAACTTCCCTCCCTTTTTCAATCCTTCTCAGGACTTTGTGGTAACAGAGCTTCCCCACTTTTTAAATGTGACAAAATGTTGCTTTTCTCAGTGTGTTCCAAGTGTTCATGTTGGCTGTCAGCCTCCTCTATTAGTTTGGAAATTATGTAATGCAGATGATAAAGATTTTCCTGTCCTTTTGTGCTCCAGGACAGCCACAAATTAACATTTGTTCTGAGCAAGTTAACTATTTAATTGCTTTTCAAAGTCAGATACATCAATTGCATAATTTTCTGTTTGAATCTCCTTGGTAAAGCTTCTCTCTATTTGAAGCTCCTTGGTAAAGCACCACTAGATCACAAAAATATTGGCTGAAGTGAGTCCAAGCTCAATATGCAACACAGAGACCTAGTAAGAAGATAAATCTTTCAGGGCTATCATCTTTTTGTGCTCACATTTCACTGAAATACGTTACCCACTGTGAGGGGAGGAAAAGCCTCAAGGGCTCTTGGTATTTCTCAACTGTGAATTTCCATCTACTTGCTATATTTATGGCTACATTATCAGTCTTCATCAGGATGCAGTAAATACCTTTGCAGAGGTCAGTATCTTGGATTTAGTTCAATTGTTATTTTCAGTGGTGAAAGAAACTTGACTTAAATCACTCCTGTCATGTACTTGAGACACTCAGATTGTTCCACCATCTTCGTCTCCCTTCTTAAATGGATCACAGATCCCCTGCTTGGAGCCACTAAGAATAAGGGGCCTTGTTTTGTGGCCATCCTGCCAGCTCTCCTTCAGTCATTTTGTTCCCCTGGCACTGGTGTGATCCTTCAGACTGCAAAGATCTGTGTTCTTACACTTCCTTCATTTAATTTCACCTTGTTTTACAACTCTCCTCTCTCTCACATGGCCAGTGTTCCCGAGTCCCTTTTCTCTTCATCTCCCCCTTCCTTGAATAATACAAAGCAAAGGACCCATCTGAAAATCCCACCCCCCCCCCCCCCCCCCCCCCCCCCCCCCCCCCCCTCCCCCCTCACATCATACCAAGTTGCATTCCTCCTC